>JASANV010001523.1:0-104161 GCA_030849715.1 Trypanosoma mega | reverse complement strand
CCCATGGGAACGCCAGCTCGATCCTTCAAGAGGGGAGATTTGGCAATCAAAGCGGCAACTATTATAGAAAATGGAATAGATACAAGGCTGTTAACTCTTCTGTGAAAACACGGCGGCTTCATAGATTTTCTTGGAAGCACGACTTGATACCTCGGTCCTGCATGTGGCGTTTGTAAACAAGAGTTCCAACCCTACAGCTTTGATAAGAAGCATTTGTGAAAATTCATGAATGAAATGTGGGTTTGGCGGATGCGAAAGCGCGAGGAAACACCTTTAGAGGGGATACGGCGCTCCGCCAAACACACTCATCAAAGGCAGTCACACCACACGAGGTGCGGACCATACCTTTACAGCAAGTGCAGGTAGTGGCTTTGAACTACGCCAAATTGTGCGGTTGCGTGCATGAAGGGGCAATATAGCTTCAAGACAACGCTTGAAGCAATACCATCAAAATTAACCCGAGCACAACACCTCATAGCAGAGAGTCTCGCGTTCAGTTGCCTACTGCGGATGCGCAAGTCTTGGTGCGATCAGGGATTATTTAACCGGAATCAAAATCCAAAACAAGAGGATGAGTGACTTCATTTTTGGTAGTAAAACAGAGGTAAACAGGGTTTTGTAGAAGATTTATTTCGTGATCAAGGTCCCACAATGACAACGACGAGTATGGAGCACATGCCCCGCTGTGCCACATACCGTCGTATTTGGGAGCGGTGGTCGACAAAACTGCCACCTTATTTGACTTGAAAGCATCGTTTTTTCAAAGTGGAGCTTCCCAATAACATGAGGAAGTTTTTCCGATGCCGAACCGAAGGTGGTAATCTCGTAGGTCTCACACGCCTACCTATGGGGCAACAATGTAGCCCTGCATTGGCCAATACCATCACAAGGGTGATGACAGCAAGTGCAGCTGTTGTAGGCAAAAAATGCAAAGAAACAGGATATTCACGTAGATGTATGGATTGATACTATACGTATCAGTATGGATGCAAATAAAGTACGGCAACGAGGTGCCTGTATGATCATAAATCTTGGGGACTTCAACATGACAATCGGCGAGTTTGGCGAACTCGTCACGGCATATAACTTTCGTGGTGTTGTTTTGATCATATTTCCAACGCTATGTCCTCGGCAGATAAAAGCAGTATGTAAGCTTCTGAAATCGCCAGACTTTGGCAGTGTTTCGATACAGGAGGTGGAATCGATTGCATTGCGAATGCTGCACGTTGCGGGTGCCCGGCAAGAATATCTCGATGAGTATTATTTTTTCCTCAAGATGGCGAGGCGACAATTGTCGCAACTGAGGAGAGGAAACAATAATGAGGAGGACTGTGCAGAGCTTACTTGAAGAACTTTAAAAAAGGAAGAGGTATGTCTGAGACAACTCATGACGAAAAAGCTGGTCATTCCGAAACGATCGCAACCAGCTCCGGAAGTACTCGTCATGGAAGTGTCACTACAAGGTTGGGGTGCCATCCTGTTTAAAAATTCAGGTCAGTACTTCTTTACAGGAAGCGCTAGAATGGATACGCCGCTTATGATATCTACGGCCGAGGAGAAAGTGATGAAGCTGGTCATTCGTGCGTTTTGAAGCGCATGTTACGTTTCGTATTGTCATCTTTGTTGATAATACGACGGTGGTAAGTATGGCACGGAAAGGTCACACAACAGCTCAATCTCTAATGATAGACTGTCGGTTATTAGGTACATGCTGCGCAAAATGGCGTTGTAGCTTCATACCATCACGTCCTCTCGGAAGAGAATCCGGCTGACAGTTTCTTACGCCATAAAGGCATTACTCGCGACGAAAATGGCGGAGGGCTCATACTGGCGAGATGGATCAAACAGAAGGTGTGAGAAAATATTTATATTTCTCCTTTGCGTTAGTCAATTACGAGCGCGGTGTTTCATGATTTCTAATATATTTCTTTCTTTATTTATTAAAGTGTATTGTATTGTTGCTCCTATATTTCTTGTATCGAATGAAAAAAAAAAAAAAAGATCGCCACCCTTCGAGCTTTGGAGCGTTATCATTTTCCTTGTTAATCTTGACGTCGTTTCTCATTCTCGGCCTACGTCGCGCCGTCTCTCTCACTCCTCCTGTTTTTTCTTTTAATCCCTGAGCCGGCGTGAGAGGATTGTATTTCCATGTTGCCGCCAATATTTTTTTTGTTTTCTTTTCTTGTGTCCTTTCCTATTCCCATACATGTGTACCTGTAAACGTGGAGTTTGAAATGTCAAAAAAAAAAAAGGGGGAAAAAAATAACAATTCCATATTGTTTCCATTATGTTTGCCATGCTTCCACAAATGAAAGAAAAAAGGAATCAGATAAAATGGACCAATTTCCACCATTGTTTTCTTCACGTCATTAATAATAAACACACATCTACATATAGATAAGTATATATATATATATATATAGAAATGCATATACTTTCATAGACACGAGCGGAAAGTTAATGTCTTAATTTATTGCATTTTTTTTTTTCCCCTTTTGCATTATATATTTTTTCTTATGGTTATTCTTGTTTTGCTGCCCATTCGTCCGTTTTCATTTTCCTTTTTTATACACCACTTTCAGCAAAGCCTTTCTTCTTCGTGAAAGCTTAACAATCGTGCGCCACTCTACGCATGCACCAAGGAAAAAAAAGAAAAAAAAATGAAGACATTTTCGAAACAACAACAAAATGAAACAAAAAGCTCGAGAGTAAAAAAAAAGAAGCAACACAGCGTATTATTTTCGTGCAACCCCTGCTAGAATTTTTACTTTCTTTTTCTCTCTTTCGTTACCTCTATTTTTTTTATTTTATTTTTTTCTTCTTCTTCTCTTATCTTCGCCCTCTCCCCCACTATTCCCCATCTCCAAACCCGCTTCGATTCCATACATACACACACACACACACAACAACAAAAAGCATTAAAAAAAAAAAGGCACAATTTTTTTTTTTTTTTTACAAAACGCTTCCTTTTTTTTTTTTTGTGTGTGTTTCCTCTTTCCTTGTGTGCGGCGAGGTGGTTGGTTAGGGACAACAAAAGAAAACAGATGATTAGAGTAGGGACTGTAGGTGAAGGGGAGAAAATAAGATATATATATATATATATATATATATATATATGTGTATAATTAAAGAAGAGAAACACACACACACGACACGCGACATTTTTCCTTATACATTGTTCAAATCTCTACGAATATAAATATATATATGTACAAATAAATATACCCATATATTTATATAAATAGTTGTTTTTTTCTTATATATATATATATATAAACACAATCAAGTGAGGAGGGAAAAAGGAAGAAAGAAAGAAAAAAAGAAACTCGCCTCCTTTGCATCAAGTGTTGTTTACACACACAAAAAAAAAAAATGGTAATGGTAGTGTGTGTGTGTTGGGGGATATTTGGGGGGTTAAGAACGTGGGTGGGCAAATACACGCACAGGTAAAAACAACATCAAAAACAAAAAGGGCAACCAAACACATTTACAGTTTTGCGGCTCGTTTGAATATATCCGTGGGAGCCTCAGGTTGCTCAGGAGCAATGTAGCGCCCTGTATCTTTTAGGATGTATTTTAGCATTCCATGACTGTAAACCTGACCATAAAACCACCAATTGATCATGTAGGAATCAAAGAAAAACGCATCACGGGAACGCTTATCAAGACCTTCATCGAGTGCTAATGTATTTTTGATCGAAAAAAACCATTCATACATGGTAAAGTGTCGGAATTGGTCATTTAAATTCTGGCATCGGGAAATAGCCTTTCCTACACGCTTGGCCATCTTTTGCTTTTCCTCTGAACCGATAGGCGGAGGGAGGTTGGCAATTAAACGGAGTACTTGATATGGAAGTTGACGGTAAAGGTAAAAACGTATATTATACCTCCACGTAGAATCTGTCATCTCAACCCGCATAGGGGCAAAAGCCTTGGGGTGACGCTTATTCCAATCCCAGTAATCTTTACAAGAGACACGGAGACGCTCCCATGTAAGATTATTTACAGATGTAGATGTCGCAGCCTGATACACAAACGGGGCGCCTCCGTCTACAGAATCGGAACGCGGGAAAGCAACAGACAGGGTAGAATCTACATGCTCCTGTTGTTGATGCTGCTGACGTTGACACTGCTGGCTTAAAGTGGCTGTCACCAAAGGGCCCGTACCCCCATTCAGCGAAGGACCATTGCTCTGGAGTTTTCCTTGTGGCAGTGCGGCGCCTAATAATGCCTCGCTCACCTGGTGGTGCTGATGCTGTTGTTGCAGTTGCTGTTGTTGTTGCTTGGGAAGTATACGTGCAGCATATGACGTGCCATTTCGTTGCCTCACTGTTAGCTGTTGCCTCTTAAAGAGAGCCTTGATAATTGTATTCACTACAAAGTCTACTGGCACAATATCAGCAACAGCACTTTTGCAGCCCTTAACCTCCTGCACAACCCCCAATCCAGTCGTTAATAGCAAACCTCCTGCGGCTGTCAAAGCATCCACCCAACCTGGAAATGGTTCCTTATAGCTACACCCAACAATAGAGGGACGCACAATGACTACAGGGCAATTACCCTTGGAGGCACGAATCAAGTGTTCACCCATAGATTTGGTAAATGTGTATGTATTAGGATAACCATACTTCTTTAACAGATGTTTCGACACCTCATCCACTTCATTCTCATGTAAAGATAAGATGAATTTTACCATATTTTCTGGGTCAAAAGGAAGTGAATATAGGAATTCCTCTACTACATTTTCATTCCCATTAAGGCCATAGTTGACATAGCATGTTGAAACGTGAACCATGGACTCCAATTTCTGACATTCCTTCGCAAGGGCAAGGACACGAAGACCTCCCAGCGTGTTCGTATCGACGGCAGTATTTAACCTCTCATCGAATTGAACAGTCGCTGCCATGTGTACTATACAATGCACAGATTCTGTGATTTGTTTACAGTCTTTATCACTTAAGCCGAGACGATCATCTGTAATGTTCCCCTCAACACCAATAACACGAGAAGCCAAAGCCTTGAACTTGTCCTCACCCATAGACTCGCGTATAGGATCAAAGCAGAGAGAGGCAAACACTTCTTTTTCGAGACGCTCTTGCGCAGTCAAAAAACGTTTATGCTTGCGTGACTGTTTTCCTCTCATGAGGAGGTAAACGGCCTCTAGGTCGGGGAACTCCTTGAAAAGTTTGAATAAAAAGACCTTGCCCATGAATCCCGTTCCTCCTGTCACGAAGAAACTCTTTTTTGATAACCCTTCATGGATACTTAGAGACATGTCGAAATTATCGCACCGCTTTCGAATTTTCCTCTTTCCCTCAACTTTAAACTATATCAAGGCTGGAAGCAACTAATATATATATATATATATATATATATTTGAAAGAGAGAAAGAAAACACAAACATGAAACACACAAAAATATAATAATCATCAAAAAAAGACAGGAGAAAGGAGAAAAATTGTAAAAATGACAAAAAAATAATCTCATTAATTTTTTTTTTTTTTGTAGACGGGGACTTAGTTTTTAAAAGAAAAATTATCTACAGTGATTAAATGATGCCCACGCATAGACATATTTCCCAAAGCAAAAATATTTATATATATACAAAAGTTAACCAAAGAGGTAATCGCGATTACATACCTCATCATAGTGAACCAATCCCTTTTCATTTTTAACTCTATAAATTTCCAAACGTGAGAAGGTACGTACAATTTGCTTAGCTGCATTTAATGCACCTGGTGCTCGATGGGCCTCCATATACCACGATGTGTGCTTGTGAAGTGCTTCTATAATAGATTGAGCATCTCGTCCCAGGCCATTGAAGTGAAGTATTGCCGGAGAAGCCTCTGAGCTACCCACAATACTAAAGAATAAAGGAAAAGGTGGATTACCTGCCTTTACTTCCTTTTCGATATATGTACTGTTCCACATGAGAATATTCCTTTCAAGTTGCATACTATGTAACGAGAGGAAAAACATATTCTTATAATCCAAACTAATTAAACCACTTGGTAAACGCAATTCAGGTCCCACACTATCATCTTGACTAGCACTCCAAAGAAAAAGTAATCCCCATGCACTTTGATCACACCACCACTTCTTTTTTCGGGTAGTCAATAATTTGCGATAGGCCCCAATAGCTTTCTTTACAGCCCACACACGACCCACAAAACCACCAGCATTAAGATAATGCAGTCGACCCTTGTTTACATAGGAATAATTTCCTCGATCCATAAGCACTTGCTCCAAACGCCTGTATACAGATATACATTGTCCTTTTAAAATTCCCCACTTGGTTTTGCTAATTAACTGAGGGTGATAGCAATTCGCTTCCGCTGTGAAGAGTAATGGAGATGTTGCCTCACCAAGGTGTATTGCGGCCTCATCAAATGCAACCTCAGATGATGCTGTAGTGTTCTTAAACCATTCCACAGCGCGACGTGTAGGAAGGGTGCCGCTGAATAGAGTATCTGAACCGTCAAAAGATACGATAATATCGCTATCCTGAAGTTTTTCTTGCAAAATGTAATCCAAAATCCAGAGCGGACGTTGAATATGCACATATTTACGTCCAACACCAATTGTTTTTATAGAGACATTTGAAAGAATTGCACTAGATACCATTTTACACCATCCATGGGAAACTTTAGTCTGGACTACAACAAAAAACACTCTTGAATGAGCTCGGTCGGGTAATGAATCTCCTTTAACGACATGCGTCTTTTCATTGTCTGCTGATTTTGCACTTTCCTCGGAACCAAATTGCAGAAAAAATAAAACATACGTTAGCAATAGTACCACGGTGAAAAATATGCAAATGCGCCGCTTTACTTTCCTCAGCATAACATTCGCTGTATTTATGTGTGTGCGTAATTTTCCTTCTCTCTCTATATATATATACCTCTATCCATGTAAAGCAGAAAAACAAAGAAGAGAATAAGGAGAAAGGTCAAACTAGCTTCAGATACCATTCAACACAATTTATTCATTACTCCATACTAGCGAAAGATTTTCTACCTGTTTGCGATCATATTAATAATTAAATATTTCTTAGGTACAGCTTTAAGGTAGGCATCTTTGCGAAGTGCAGGAAAACCGACCCCTTTTCCGTTTAAGCTTTTCAGACCAAGGGTCCCTGTCGTGGTGGGTAGATATAATATTGGGGGTGGGTGGGAGGTTTTTCAAAAAACAAACACAAAGAGCTTAACTTCTGGAGAAAAATTTGGGAAAACAATTTTCATATTTATAGTTGGAGTAATTTCAGAATGGGCGGAGATTAATATCTATCTCCGTGATGTTTCTTCAGCAAGTATTGCCGCTCCCATTCACCTCGCAAGCTCACAAAAAAAAATTCGAAAAAGTGAAAAGGAAGTGTCTAACTACATGAAAGTTCAAAAACCACACACACACACACAGAACAAGAACAAAAAAAAGTACACCCGGTCATTGCATTGTTAGAGAGAGAGAAAAAAAAAGTAAAGATAGATGGTTTGATTTTATACTTTCACTGTAAGGTAGAGTCATAAATATAGAAGAGAGAGGTAGTCTAACAATACGAAAGATAGGATTAAATAGGCACTGACGAGTTAGATTTAAGTGTATCATATGTCACAGACATTTGAAACTCTTTTTTTTATATATATCTTTTCCCTTCTCTTCTACTCTGCAGTCCCATTTTAAAAAGCTACCATCTTCCCATTGTATCTTCCTTTCAATGTCATCGTCAACTTCAGAAGTTCCTTGACCACCTCTTTTGAAAGTTTTCTTGTATTTAAAACTATCCACACTTTCCCTCCCCCCCCTTTTTTTTTATTGTTTCAATAGACATTTTTATTGCTGGTGGGACAACTTTAAATAGGGATAGATGAGATATTGAAAGGAGTTGATCAATAGAGAAAGGCAATACCTCTAAAAACAAAGTTTGGGCTTATTAGTATTGAGTAGCATTTTCAATCATAGAAAGCTTTGCTTTGTTCTTTCCCCACCCCTAACCCCCACTCCCTTTCGAAGAAAAAAAAAAAAGAAGGAGTACAAAACAAAATAAATAAAAGCACATACAAAAATGACGTCTCTTCTCCATTGACACACACGTGGTCTCTAGGAAAAAAAAAAGCGGGAAGGAAATGATGGTTGGGTTGACGGGGAAGTGAAGATATAATACAAAGAACATGGTTCCCAATGAAGATACTCATCCTATGCAAACTACTATAACGAATTGATGATCAATATGCAATATATTGAATCATTTTTTTTATTTTATTTTCCTTTCTTTCTTTCATTGGATCTGTTTCTCTACCTCACTTTTATTTAATTATTCACATATTGACTCTTTTTTTTTGTTTCTTTTTCTTCCCGCATTTTGTCTCTGAGAAAAAGTAAAAATAATAAAACGAAGCATAGCACTTTTTTTTATTTTTCTTAGTTGTCTCTTATTGTGCATAGTTCATTTTTTTTTTTTTGAAATAGATATATTTATTTATATCCGCTTCCCACTTGTACTCAACCCCATCTTCTCTTCTACCACTGAAGGAGTCTGAAGAATGATGCCGTTCTCTACTAGCATGTTGATAGCGACGTCACGAACCCCAGGAAGGAACATCCGCAGGATACTACCATAAGGATCCACCCCGCCCCATACGCCCACTCCGCTCCCAGTTCATTCTTGAGTGCTCTGTTGCACCAACCATCGCTGTACCAGTTTAACATGAGACCAAACACAGTCGCCGCGCCACCAGCAGCTAAGAGGAAGTAAATGGCCATTGGGTACTTCATCAGTCTTCCATTACAGAAATTAATGATGGACATAATAAAGTTCGCGAGTGTCAGAACGCATGTAACGATGGCAACACCTTCGGCTGCTTGAATGCGAATTTTACCATCATCACAGTCAAAGTATTCAGTACGTAGAACCACTTTCACCGGGTTTGACCCACCTATCAAGAATTCCTCCTTATGCCAGAGACCAATTTTGGCTTTTGTATAAGGCACTTCAGTGGAGTTTGCTTGAGGTGTTGTTTCACTTGTGAAACTGGGTAAGAGAGTGCCGGCGACGGCCAATGCCAAAGAGGCCATCCCAAAAATAAGGGTGAGCACCTTACAGAAAATGCGACACATTCTTTAATACCTTTCTTTTGTTGTTACCGTTTTTGCAAGACTCTTTTACCTTTGTAACCTCGTTTAGAGAGTAAAAAAACAAAAAGAGGGGAGAAAAAAAAAACACCAAAGATTCATAACAATTTAAACAACAAGAATAACAACAAGAAAAGACGTTTTTCTTTACGTTTCCCTCCATTCAGCTTGCTTGCATCTCATTCAGTACGTCACAAAGCATCTGCAGAGACAAAACAAACCAAAAACATACTTACGCAATTGTACTCGCGTATGCGGTATTGTTTTACGCTACAATAGCACATAGCGTGCACAGAAAAAAGAGAAAAAAGAGAGAGAGAGAGAGGGAGTAGAGGAAAGCGTGACACAGAATAAAAGAAGATATAACAGGAAAGAAGGAATGAACCACCCCTGCCTTCTTTCCGTATCAAGAATGGACATGGAGGAGAATCTTTACTATCATCCTCAACATCGTCAGTATAGCCCAAAACGAAACCACCCACCACACATTGCTTCCATCTTTTTTTTTTCTTGTTTGTTATTATTATTATTCTCAAATGCAACTATATTTATTGCACTTACATAATACTGGTAGAGCGTAGAGCTTGTACCCCGCACCTTGCTCCCGGAGAGCACCATGCGCGAGGTTACCATTTTTTTGAAGCGAAGGGAAGATTATTTCCACCCCCCACCCCCTTTTTTTTTCTTGCCGCTCCGCTCTACGATTAGCGAATAGAGAAGTAAAAAAAAAAAAAAAGGACCCAAAAACAGTACCCAACTGGAGCGACAACACCAAAATTAAAGCTATTTTGTAAAAAAAAATAAAAATAAAAGGCCAAATCATTCATATGTCATCTCACTATTCCTTTCATTGCGCTGTCAGATCTCTCAAGAACGTTTTATATCTTCCTACCTTAGACTTCTTTTCAGTTACCACCCTTTCATACATATAATTTTGTTTTTGTTTCATTTTACTCATTCCTACTGCACTGTCATGTTTTGCGTTTATATGGATTTTCCTTCATTTTCGTTTCTTTCCTTGTTCAAACTCTCTCTCTCTCTCCTTCGCATAAAATAAAAGGATAATTTAAATTTTCATATACGTACATACATATACAAAAAAAAAAAATGACGAATTTTTTTTCTTTCTTTTCGAATCAACACTCTCATCCCTTATTTCCTACATGTTTTTTTTTTTTGCCTTTACTATTTCTTTCATTTCTGTTTTGCATACCAATTCACTTATTTTATCCTCAAAATGAAAGAAGCGAAAAAAAGTAAAACGAATTTTCACACCATTTGCACATTGGTATGTATATAAATATAAATATATATATATAATTCTTTTACTATAAATCACGCTCGCATTTTCTATCCCCCATAAATACCCCCCCCCTTTCATCTTTTTTTCGTTTCCTCTTCTTGCAGGGTGTGCGGAGGGAGTTGTTTTGCATATTCCCTTTATCTTTCTCTGTCCATTTTTCTCCCATATATTCCATTCAATGTCGCTTTCTTTTTAGTACACACGTTTCGCTGGTGGAATACTTTCCAACTCATTTGTGAGCATCTCCATGTGCACCCTGCGGTATGCGAGGCGCACCCTACCGTTCTTATCGTCGAGGTAAGAGAGTGTGTGCTTCATCCAGTTGTGATCATCACGATCGGGGTAGTCATCACGCGCGTGCGCTCCGCGAGATTCGCGGCGCACTACTCCACCCGTAATAGTAAGAAGTGCATTTGTGATCAAATTGCGCAACTCGAGCGCCTCTATGAGGTTGCTGTTCCACACAGGTGACTTGTCGTGAACGAGCATGTGCGAGTAGTCCCTATAGCACTCCTCAATGATAGAACGCCCCTTCTGCATGCTCTCCTCTGTCCGAAAGACGGCGGCGTAGAGGGCCATGGTCTCCTTCATGCGCTCTCGAATTCTGGCAACGGGGATGTCTCCCTTGTTGTGCAGAATGCGGTCCAGGTCCGCAATGGAACTCTCCCCTGCGTCGGGTCGCAACTCCGGCTGCTTCCGTCCCTCCTTGGCGAGGTTGAAGATGACCGTGTTGGCACACGATTTGCCAAAGACGACAATGTCAAGCAGCGAGTTCGCGCCGAGTCGGTTGGCGCCGTGCACACTCGCACACGCGCATTCCCCGGCGGCGAGGAGGCCCGGAACAATCGCGTCGTCGTCGCCGTTGCGTGGGCTGACCACCTCCCCGGTCCAAAGCGTCGGGATGCCGCCCATGGTGTAGTGCACCGTCGGCACAATCGGGATCGGCTCCTTCGTCACATCCACACCGGCAAAGATGTGCGCACTCTCGGAGATGCCGGGGAGCTTCTGGTGCAGCTGCTCCGGTGGGAGGTGGTGGAGCTGCAGCATGACGTGATCCTTCTTCGGACCACAGCCGCGACCGCCGAGGAGTTCCATCGTGATGGCACGCGAAACCACATCGCGCGAGGCCAAATCCTTCGCCTTTGGGGCATAACGCTCCATGAAGCGCTCACCCTCGCTGTTGACGAGGTACCCGCCTTCGCCACGTGCCCCCTCCGTGATGAGAACACCCGGGCCGTAAATACCGGTCGGGTGGAACTGCACAAACTCCATATCCTCCGCCGGAAGACCGGCACGGGAAACCATGGCCGTTCCGTCGCCTGTGCACGACTTGGCGCTGGTGGTGGTGAACCAACAGCGACCGTATCCACCTGTAGCAAGGATGGTGTACTTTGTACGGAAGCGGTGGATGGTGCCATCGTCAATGCTCATCGCAATGACACCGCGGCAGCAGCCGTCCTCTACAATGAGGTCGAGGCAGTAGTACTCGTTGAAGAAGTTGACGCCGTACTGAAAGGACTGGCCGTACAGGGTATGGAGCATCGCGTGGCCGGTGCGGTCCGACGCGGCGCATGTTCGACGGGCCTGTTTCCCACCATAGTGAATCGACTGCCCGCCAAACGCCCGCTGATAAATAAAGCCATCCTTTGTGCGCAGAAAGGGAAGGCCCATGCTCTCCAGCTCAGACACCACACATGGGGCTTCCTGGCACATGTACTGAATGGCGTCCTGGTCGCCCAACCAATCACTGCCCTTAACGGTGTCATAAACGTGCCAGCGCCAGTCGTCCTCCTCGCAGTTCGCGAGGGCGGCGTTAATACCACCTTGCGCGGCAATCGTATGAGAGCGCGAGGGGTAGAGCTTGGAGATGCACGCCACGTCATATCCGGAGGCGGCAACGCCCATCGCCGCGCGCAGTCCAGAGCCGCCAGCGCCAACCACCACGCAGTCAAAGGTGTGGTCAATGACAGGGTAGGCTTTGCTCAGCCCAGAGGCAAAGCGACAAAAGGTACGGCGAAGCATTCGTTTTTTTTTTTTGTTGTTGTTGTCGTCTAGTTGTTGTACTAGATCCGTTTACTTTTCTGTTTTTTTTTCTACTTACTTTCTTTTTCCCCTAATTTCTCGGCCTTGTAACCTTTACTTTTCCTTCTTGTTTTGGCTATAGTGATTTGTTGAGTTGTAGTGTCTCCTTTCGCAAATAAAAGAGAGTGAAGACGCTACTGAGCCTTGGAAGTGACTTTATAGAAACAAAACTGGCAATAACAATATGAAGGAGAAAAACGGAGAAAAGGAATTCAGTACCTTTTTTTTTTTTGGCTCGTTTTACTACTCCTTGGATTACCATGTGCCTTTGGTAATACATTTTTAGATACAAACTGGGGATACAAAATTGTTTAATGCATTTGTCCTTTATAGTTGCTTTTTTTTGCCTTTTTAACAACGAAACTTTTCGTTACACCGACACCCCCCTTTCCCCCTCTTTTTTTTTTTGGTCTCCCTTTCCCTGTGGCTGTGAACCAACCCGTCATGATTTAATACTCTCTTTTAACGCGTGATTTGTTTGACAACACCTTGCATTCCATTTCAGTTTTGTATATTTTGTTCAAACAGTGGGAAACGTAAATCATTTAGCAACAACAATAAAAAATCCCCCAGCTGATGTATCCTTCCGTACGATTCGTGCAAGTGACAATGGGTAAACATTACAACGTTCCCCAATATCCCAAAACCATAAATTGCTCGAAAAAAGGAAAAGGAAATAGGAGGTTTAAACTTTTGATAGGCAATAAAAAAAAAAAAGAGAAGTAGGAAAATTTCATCCGAAACTCTGTGTTTGATCTGAAAACGTAAAAGATCGGAGTAGTTGTATAATGGATGACAAACGTTCACCTGTAAACTTGATTAAACCACTCCCAAAGATTGGTGGTGAAAAAAAAACAAAAAAAAACTAAAGTCCTATATATATATATATGTTCTTTTTTTCTTTTACATTACCGTTTTTTCGTTTTTCCCCTTTACTGTTTGTGCTTTCTTGCATGACCACCCCTCCTCCTTCCTTTTTTTTTTTTTATCTCGCCTTTGCATGTCTAGCGCATGGTTTCCCCATCTCCTCCTTTTCTGTTAGACCGATCCCCCTCTTCGCACTTCGCTGCATGGGTGAGGGGGAGTGCATGAGTGTTTCCCAATCCGGAAAGGCCCATCGCGTCATGCGGTTGACGTACCGCACAAGCACCTCACTCTGCGCCGCGTAGGCGAATGGTTCACTCACCGCCATCACCTCTTCCATCACGATGGCGGGGAGTAGAACGGCGTACACCGCGCAATCTACGGAGGACGGGGTGTCCCCAAAGAGAAACGGTTTATCACCCATAACACCCTCAATGGACTCCAAGTCACGGAGAAACTCCTCCTCGAATTGCTCCCGGGAAAAGTGCCCCACGCCTACCATGTGCGCAGTGCGCATCACCCGCCGCCCAAACTGTTTCACAGCAAAAAGAGCCAACAGTTTGGGAACGCCAAATGTGCGGGAAAAGTACGGCGTGGTTTGCCACGGTGCCTCAGTGAAGAGGGTGCGGTAAAATGAGAGTTTGGTTGCGTAATCCAACGCGGAACTAAGGGCAGCGCCGATGGCCTTATCCTCACTTGTTAAGGTACGATCCAAATCAACATGAAAGGCATCGGTGAGGTATTCTATAATGGCATTGGAGTCCGCCACGCGCCGTCCATTGTGCACAATACACGGAAGGCACCCCGTTGGGGACACGGAGGGGTCCGTAATGTGCAGTTTGTACGGAATTTTAGTGATGCGAAGAAATGTCTCCACCTTAGTGCATGGCGATGACACCGTTGGGGCAAGTGACCAGCGGGGAAAGGAAAGGAGGTGTACCATGTCACCTCCCGCCTTTTCCAGCGCGTCAATTGCCGCGTGTTGTTCGATAAGTTTGCGTGCAAAATGTATTTTGAGCGCAATACCAAAAAAAGCTGCTACACTGGCCGCCGCCGCAACGGATGTCAGTAACTTCTTGGTTGTAGCACTCATTCTTATTCCCTTTTGTGTGAATATATATATAAATATATTCACTTACACTTTAGTAATAAAGAAAAATACCCTTTTCAAATGAACCATATACAATTAATAATAATAATAATAAAGAAGGGAAAACAAAAAAGAAAATACACGGAAAAAAGTAATTGAAGGTGAGAAACAGGTTTGTCGATATTTCGCTTTTTTTTTTGCCTTTCTTTTGTTTCCTGGGGTTATCGCACGCACATCAAGACACACCATGAAAAGGAACATATGAACATAAAGAAACAGAAAAAGAAGAAAGGAACAGAAATTTTTAAAAAGCATAAGAAACACTCGTGTTAGATAGGTAACTGAATGATACTTCACTGTCGAAATCGCGTCGAATTTCTATAAAAAGAAAATCAACAAAGGCATGAAAGGGCGAACATAAAGAAAAGGAACGTCCAAAAACAATTCGTAAAAGAATGAAACTACAATGACGAGGTCTCGTTCTATGTAGTTAGCTACCTCAAAAAAACGTATATAAAAATAAATAAAAAACGAATCTTCTTATCAAATAAAGTTCTTCATATATGTATATATATATATATATATATATATATATTATGAACATTTTCTTCCTTTTTCTTTGTCACTTTGCTATTTAAGGAAAAGTACTTTTTTGAAATCGTTTCATTGTTTGTCCGGTTTAGGTGAAATAAGGGCAACATCAAATCTGTATGGTGTAAACGAGAGAGAACGTAAAAAAAAATTTAGTAGCGATTATGAGAAAAACGAAACTGCAGAAAGGAATAAAAATCAGTTTACCAATCTTGAGAGAGAAATGAAAAATAGTGCGGTGTTCTCTTTTCAACCCCTTTGTGTATGCTCTGGTGTACACATATATGTACATGCAAATCAGTAAACCGAAAAAAAAAGAAAAACAAGGAGGTACACTTACACAGATCTACGATTTTTCCTTTTTTTTTTTGCTTTGTAAGGGATACTTAAGTGAATAAGTTTTATTATTATTATTATTATTTCTCTTTGACTTTCAATTTTTTTTTGATGTCTTCGTAACAGACTGACACAACTTTTCTGTTTGTTTGTTCGTTTCCGTGTCTTTTTTCTTTAAAATGTCATCACATTGTTGCACTGCAAACGATGCACATATGAGAAGTGATGGTTTTGCCTTTTCTTAATTTCATAATGTTTATAAACTACCCTTTTACCACTTCATACCGTTTCTCGCCCTTTGTCAGGCTAACCAACTCATCCAAATCGGGAAAGGCAATGTGTGTGAGGCGGTTAACGTAATTCGTCAGCACTTCGCTATGCACGACAAAGTCGAACGGCTCATTCACATCCGCCGCCTCTTCCATGGCAACAATGGGAAGCAACGCGGCGTACACGGCGCAGTCATACGATGTCGGACTCTCACTCAACAGATACTTCTTTTTCCCAATCGTACTCTCCAGCGCCTGCATATCCTGCAGCAGCTGAAACTCATACTGCTCCCTATTAAGAGACCCGTACCCTGTCCATTGAAACTGCTCCAGCAGTCCCCGTCGCAGCCGCCGCAAAAGCCATTGGAGGCGAAACCCCGACATGTGCGTCGTCTCCATTAGGTATGATTGGATGATGTGTGGGTGATCCACGCACACCACCCGCGCCAACCCGCGCTGCACGGTGTACACTAATGTCGACACCGCCGCCACTCCCACCGCCTGCGCCTCACGCCGCAGATGGGCATCCAGTGGGACCTTAAAAACCTCCGTGAGGTGCTCCACAATGGCGGCGGCGCCCCCCAAACATGTGCCCTTGTAACGAATACACGGCACTGTTCGCGCAGGGGCGAGAGAGGCGTCATGGACGGTGTGTGCCGAATACGGAATGCGCGCGAGGCGGAGAAACGTCTCCACACGCACACACGGGATGGAAAGGCTCGGCGCAACCGGAGAGCGCGGGGCGATGTAAAGCTGCACACAAACACTGTCATCGAACCGGAGGAGGCGTTGACGTGCGGTGCGGTTGGTGTAGAGTGTGTGCAATTCCATAAGCGCGAGGGCCGACACGGTGGCGATGGCGGTGGCCTTTACAATGCGTGCGGGTTTCGCCGCAAACCACGCGGCCACACAACGAAACACCGCCCGCACACCAAAATCGGACGGTTTCCTTGCATGGGAGACATTGGCGGTCTTTGGCATGGATGTCACTGCTACTTTTGTTGGTGCTGCTGATGTTACTGTTACTGTTGGTGCTGTTGATGGTGCTGCTCTTGCTGTTGCTGTTACTGTTGCTGCTGTTACTGTTGATGGTGGTGTTGGTGCTGCTGATGTTGCTGTTAGTGTTGCTGTTGTTACTGTTGCTGCTGTTGCTTTTGATGGTGCTGCTGTTAATGTTGCTGCGGTTGGTGTGGGAATGGCAGCCCCTCCGCTACTCGGAGAGGAACGCACGGGGGTGTCACCTCGGCGGGCAGCCTCCTCAAGAATGGTTTCCTTCACGGACGGCAGTTTTGGCAGTTTCGCCTCCGTCTTCTGACGCTCGGCTTCCCGAATGACTCCCATCATGGGAAGCGAGACGGCAATGGTTCCGGCCGACGTGGCAACTAAGGCCGGAGCGAACATGTGGATAGTAAGGTGCGGTGCGTTAAATGGAAATGCACACTCCAAGGAGATTTTTTTTTTTGATATTATTACTTCACTATATAATTTCTTTTGTTGTTTGCCCCTTTCTAAACGTTTTTGTTCTTTTGCACGTTTGTATTTGTGCGCCTATGTGGTCGCCAAATATGCATTAGACGACAAGATAAGGAAAGTAAAATGGAAATGCAACCCAAAGAAGACAACAATAATAATTTAGCATAAACGGAGCAATGAGAAAAAAAAAACGGTTACAGATACGAATAAAAAGGATTCGCATTTGTAACAATGTTAGCTAAAACTTTTTATGACTATTACGCTTCAACGTGTCAGAAACAACAAGAAAAATGATTATCGCCAATAAAAAGATTAAGGCAGATAAACTGGATCAAATAGAACTTTTGCTGTTGGAACACTGTTTACCATATCGATTTTTAATGTCATTTTCTGTTTATTGAGATGCGTGTATGTGTATGAATCTCAATGTTATTCCTTTTTGATATGTCGGCACCGTTCACTAATGAGAACTACGCAAAAAAGATTAACAACAACAGCAAAAAAAGACGCAACTAAATACTCCACACACAAAAAACAAAAAAAAATGTACCAAAAAAAAAACCATTTTGATAATGGTATAGGATAGAGAAAAGAATTTTTTTTTTGTTTGATGCAGCCTCGATTTCTCATTTCCTCATCACCGCTCTTTTTTTTTTTTCTACTTCAATGTCCCCCTTCTCATCCCCTGTGGTACCAATAATAACGACAATAGAAGGCAAAGAAAAAAAAAATAATCACAGAGGAGAGAAATAGAAGGGTTAAAGAACAACAATACAAAAAAAGAGAATCCACATAAGATAGACTAAACAGAGGGGATATATTTTTGTGGTTCGTTTGTCACAACAAGTTCATCAATATCGGGAAAAGCGACTTTACCCATTCGGTTGATATAATCACGGAGAACCTTGCTTCCCGTTAAGTAAGACAATGCGGGTCCATGTGGTCCCATTTCACCCGCAACCTGTAACCAACCATAGACGGAGCAGTCATAGCTGGTCGGCCCATCGCCAAGAAGGAACTGTCGATTGCTTAAAATTGTCTCGAGGCTTTGTACTTCCCGCAAGAACTCCCGCGTGTAGCGTTCCTGACTAAGATCTCCATACCCGACGGCGTTGAGTGCCTTAATGAGAGTTCCACGCATGCTGCGCACAAGCAGCTGCGCCATGGCTGGCTCAAGCACATACTCCTTGGAGAACATGTCCTGCATCAGCTCTGGTCTGTCCACCAACATGGTGCGCTGCAGGCCGTAGTTGAGTGAGGTCTCCGCCATGCGACGGGTGAGAAGGCCAATGGCGTGTTCTTCCTGCGTTAATTGGTCATCCATGGCGACCATAAACTCCTCCTTGAGGTATTGAATGATGAACTCACTATCCGCGAGAACGGTGCCGTTATGCACAATAAACGGCAAACGTCCTGTTGGAGAGATGGACGCATCCGAGGTGAAGTGAATAGTGTACGGTATCTTGGCAATGCGCAGGAACGTCTCCACTTTAAGACAGTGCGGGAAGTAATTTGGTCCGTGCGACCAGCGGTGGTGCACAAAGAGGTGCACCATGTTCTTCTCAAGACTACTGAAATTGGCGTGCACGACGATTTCTTTACTAATGGAAAAGGCCAAAGCAACCGCCTTCGCGGCAACGTAGGTGCCAAAAACGGCGGCAAAAGCTATGACCGGTTTGGGATGCTCTTTCCAGACTTGCTTTGCAGATTCCTTCACACCTGTTAAGGCTGCATCAACCTTTTTTCGGTCAAGATGCACCTTTTCAAATACATTCTGTATTTTGGACATTTTTTTTCACTTTTCTCGTTGAACTTACTATCAAGCGTGATGTATAAGAATACTTTTATATTCGACTCGCCACTTATTCTTTTGTTTTTTTCAGCTTAATTCCATATTTGCACATTAAAAACAAATCAAGATAAACAAGAACAACAACAACAACAGCAATAAACACTACAACTCACAATTTTGTACATTTCCACAAACAAACAAAAATGAAGGGAGGAATAAGGGTGCATAGTAAATCGCTTTATATGCTTTCCTCTACTTCACAGGTTTCTTACATATTCATTTTGATCACTCCGAACAGCAATAACATCAACAGCAAAAAAGAACATGCAGATGGACTTAACCTCTGTCAGAATGGGCAAATGTTTGCGCTTCCATTTCTTCCATAGCGATGGTGATGAGTTTCCAACGCGCCAGCAACAATCGTTCTGCCCTCTCAAGCAAAAAGCACGCCTTTTGAACATTTTTTTCACATGGATGATCACACTGTTCGCTCGTATTGCACGTATCCTCTTTAATATTGACTGTTTCCTGAGTGCGTAGAGGTGTTACGAAATCCTCTTGTGGATTCCTCTCTGTCACGCTATGGAAACTCTGATTCACCACCTCCTTGTCACATAAATCACCCTTGGGAGAAACATCACGTGGATGAATTTCTTTTTCCTTATCTTCCGTTCTCAGCGGCACGGGTGAGTTTACCTTGTTACTGTGTCGTTTCTTCCTTTTTCGCTGCTTTTCCCCAGCGATGGGAATCACTTTGACTGGGATAATATCTGACCCGGGAAGTGGGGCTTCACGCGGATGATTAGGCGAGACGGCGTCACTCACATCGAAACTATCACAAGCTGTACTGCTCCTCTCCGTAGAGACATTTTCTTCTTCCCTATTGTTTGTGTTCCCAACTTCCTCGTTCCTACCTTTTTGCACTTCATCTACGCCTGGGAGGACCAATTTGAGGTCAAACTTTACCACAGAAGTTCCTTTTGGTACACCCGCCTCAATATCGGCGAGCATCACTCCTCCAATTGGTGCACATGCGCTAAGAAACGCATCCCATAGCTCTCCATCTACACTACAAAGCACACTTAATGATGGGTTTGCGTACAGTGTACATAACTCCTCCGCGTTCCAACGCGCAATGAGTTCCAATGCGGCAAGGAGACATCCCTGACTCAGCGCAAGTCGCAGCAGCGCCCGTGTGCGCACCCCCGCCGTGCTCCGTACAAGCGTGGAACGAATCACATACACGAGCTGACCGGAAAACTTGAGGCGATGCGCCGCTTGGCGTGCGGGACTTCTCGTGTCCTCGCGGGACACTTTACTCGGCACGCGCTCCAACGTCTCGAGGACGGACCAAAGCTCGATGCCGTCATGGAGACCGCGCGAGAGGACACGCACTAATTGCGCCACAAGCGTTTCCGCCGTCTCGGCCATACCAACAGCGGGACTGCTACTGCGGCGGATGTCTGGTCCAGCAAAGGATGGGGATGGGCATTCGTAATTCGTTACGGTGCGGGGGTGAAACGCGAGGACGTGTCGTACAGCGGTGTACAATTCCTCCATAGACACACGAAACTCACGTGCTTGCGGTGTATGTGGTTAACCAATAGGTAGAGAAACATTCAACAAATGAACAAAAAATAGAGAATAAAAGGTGAACAAAAAAAAAAAGAGTGATAAATAAGAAAACACGCTTTGCACTGTATCAGAGTGAATTCAAGTATCACATAAAGTTCATAGAGGCAAATATATGATGCGGACATTTGACAAACGTAAATATATATATATATATATATATATTTAAATGAAAATGCGGAGCACTACATAAATCATGAGGTGTGCTGCATCAACAACACATTTTTGCTTTTCATCAATAAATAATAATTGTAGTGATATTAATAAAATGAAAAAAAAAAAGAGTACCCGAGAAAGAAAAAAAGGTTGTAGAGAGCAGACAGAATACTTAATGCTCTTGTCAAGTTAAAATGTCATGGCTCAACATGACATTTTTTCCAAACCGAAGGATACTCTTTTTTTTTACTTTCACTTCATCATAACGTTCTTTTTTTTTTCTTTTTTGTTCTTACATATATATATATATATATATATATGTATATGTATAAAGATGTATAGCCTTACTTATTCAGAAAAGGAGGAAAAAAAAACTCGCAAAAGAGAGATAAACTCAACGAGAGTAGTATTATTCACGACTTACGAGCGCTTCAACAGCCGCGTCAACCTGTCCATTGGAGGCCACAAGAGCGGCACGGATATCCTCCACATCCACCCCAAGACCGAGCTCGAGGATCTGCGCAACTTTTTCATCACTTACAATTCCATTACCCGTAATTCCCCCGGTGTGACGGTTGCGTCGGCGCATGGTTGAACCACGGGGCGTTCCTCCCACAAATGTTGCGTTACCACTCTCCATCATACCGGCGAGGTTATCGACAGTGTAGCGTCCATTCGTCACTGTCTGCTCACCCGGTGGTTTGCGTGGAATACCAAACTCCACCACATTCGTTGGACCAAATAGGGTGGAAAGGATGGGCTGCAGGAGGTTCAAAAAGGGACGACAAATGCGATAACTGGAGAAGCGAAGCCACCAGGAAATTGTCCATGATTGCGTGGAGGCGAGACCAAGAAGAATGCCCACCAGCACAAGCACGAGACGACTCCAAATACCAATGTCTACGTGAATGGCGCGGTGTTTGTGGGTACGGGCGCGTATCTCCGTGTCCGGAAAGAACACGAGGCGAAGAATGGGCAAAATAATCCACAACCGCTCCGTAAAAACGATGGACGTCACGGGCAGACGCCAATGGTGGAGTGTGGGAACCTCACTAACGTAACGCGTGGCGAGAGCCAGGAGCGGCACAATGGAACCGCCCGAGGAGAGAATGCGCAGCTGTTCGAGCGAGAGCGGCGGAGTGGACTCCGTGACGAGTATATTCACCATCACAGACCCCGCCAAGGCGGTTGTCAGAAAGAATGCAAGGAACGATGGGGATCCCCAGCGCCGCTCCAGCGTGCGCATCTGATACAGCAGCATCACGCTACAAACGGCATTCGCCACGGAAACCCCGAGCGAACCAAAAGGGATGGAGCCCAATGGAAGACGTTTAAGCGTCGCCTTCCACGTGGGTGTTACCAGTGCCCGCTGCAACAGTGCGTAGTGCCGCGGGGTCAGGGCGGTCGAAAGGGCCGAGATGGCGAGAAGAAGACCCGTTACAGGGGCCTGTTCTAGAGCCATCGTCGCAGTACCTAAGCCTTGAGGCTGACACGCGCAACACCACGCATACAACAAAAAAGGAAAAATAAAAAAACAAAGAGAATAAAGAAAAGAAGACACACATACATCAGTATATAAAAAGCTAGTACAGTTCACATCAAAAAGGAGACAAGAAGCGGGGCCTTGATAAACTAATAAGAACAATAACAAATAGTCACTACCACAAGAGGGATGTCAAAAACGCAAAGCACGCGGGCAGCGGCAGACCGCGCCTCGCGGCACTCGGCACACACATGTAGCCGCACTCCCTCACTCAGAGAGCAAAGTCGAACAGCTTGCGGCGTGTGTACTCACACTGCAGCGAACACATGTCGTGCAATTCATTCAAACTCATCCACCCCAACGTACCCCATGAAAAAAACACTTCATCCACCACAAGCGCAGGGCTGCTCTTCATCGCGCTGAGCGGCCGCTCCAACACCGCACGCTTGCTGGGATTCGTGGAGTAAATGAGCACACACTCCTCCTCGTCTTTGCGGCACCGATTCACCTCGCCGCTCTTGGCGCCAATTGCATCCCCGTCGTCGTACATGACGGCGTCGGACGGGGCGAAGATGCCTTCGGAGCGCGTGTAGACGTCGATGTCGCACGCGCCGTGCATGGCGTCGGCGCTCCAGCAGGTGCCCTCCTGAGGCGCCGTCTCGACAAACACCTCGCGCAGAAAGAAGGTCTCAAAGACAAAGGCGTCGTCATCTCGCGGCGGCTGCACGCAGGGACGCTTATGCGGATTGAGTTGATAGCGAAGAATCACCTGATCGTGAATAACAGGCATATCAATAGGGTCATCTGTCACTGTTGAGAGTTTGTATCCGGTTGACGAGAAGTACACCTCCGACATCTCGCGGTGCCTGCAGGCGTAGTACCTCTCGCTTCTGTTGTTCTGTAGTTGAGGTTGGCGGTAGGAGCGCAACCCGCCCAAGCGATCCATAGAGGGTGTGACAAAAAACGGTGGGTGCGGCCCCATGTACGTAACCTCAAACACGGGCGTCACCATCGAGTAGTTCAGTATTCGCGGCATAGTAAATGTCGTGGCAATAATGCTAGTCGTGTAAAGAGCAAGAAAGAAAAGTAAGGAAAGAGGATTCAAAGAGCACGCCACAGAAACAAACAGATCGAAACAATGAAATGCGGAGATAATCACATAGATACACGCAGAAAAAGGATACGACACAGCATGTTTTTTTAAGTGGTATCATCCAAGACAAAAAGAGAAAATATATGACAAAAAATTGAGGAAAAAAAAAGCAAGAAAAAAAGGCACTATCTTTGACTGCTTCAACTACCAAAAGTATAGTATATGGCTCATGAGAAATAAAAATATACATGTGCAGACAGAGATTCAATACAAAATGTATTGCAGAGTAGGAAATGGAAAGAAAAACTACACACCTTCGCAGCATAAGTGGTGAGGGTTGTAAAATAAGCCCATGAATTTGTTGTTAGTAAGAAAATATATTTTTGCCGTTGTTGGATCTGATATACACCCATATTTATCATCCTTGTCAAGGTTCCAAACGGAGACATATATAGATGTATATGTATACGTATTGCTGTATGCTAATCACCAATAGACTAAGGAACACCGTGAATAATTTTGGCCATATTGTATCGTTGATGCATCATAATCATCGCGTGAAAGTTTTCAGGCAGCAATGTCATGCGATGGCTATGCTGAATCTCTTCACGAGTGAGAGCACTTCTGTAAATGGGAACCCGAAACCGACGCTCTCCCGCGTACCCATGCATTGGCAACGTCGTTTCATTATTTCCCCGCCGCCCATTCCACACGTCCTCGTGCACTGCCTTGGATTCCTTTTGAGGCATCAAAGGCAAGGCACCATGGTGCTTCTTACCCCGCCATGTGTCTATTTCAAACGGTTTCCCAAACTGGGAATGTGTGCGCCATGGGGATGCGCTCTTCCCATCAAGCGGAGTGGACGGCGCGGAGTGTCCCGTTTCTCGTTGAATTGTCGGCGCCGTGTGTGGAAGTCGCGGCGAAGGCGTATTGCACGTGGCGTGTATTTTTCTGTTTTGACCACTAACAGAGGTGGAGACATTTAATCCGAAATTCATCACGCTGACTCGTAGTTATGCGAATGCGCGATTTATATATATATATATATATATATATATATATATTGGTTCCCTTCTTGAGTGCAGGGAAAAAGGGACGATTGGGAGAGTATTTTCACACTTTCCACTTTTTCGTGTTTTTTTTTTTTTTCTTGTGAAGCGCACTCTTACACACCTAATGATATAAGAAGCAAAAACAATACAGAATGTATAGATGTATTTATACATTCATAAACATAAATAAAGAAAATCAGTCATAAAGGTGAGACGAGGAAAGAAAAAGGATTAGCATAACGCAATAGTAGCAGCCACTCATCTCACAATGATTGTCATTTAGGAATAGAGCTCAAAACAACAACAACAACAGCAGCCGCGATTCAACGCATTTGGAAGGGCATCGCCGCAGCCTCCCTCGGTTTAAAAAGAGAAAGAACACAAGAAAATGTATTAATTACTGGAGCGAAGTTAGCAAAGAAAGAGAAGGGGAGGAAAAAAAAAAAAAAGAATGCCCCCTTTAGAGGTGCCTTCATACACCCAAGAAAAAAAAAAAAAAACAGCAATACCATCGACAGCAGCAACACTACCAACACCAAAAGAATGAAAAAAAAAAAATTCACTGTTTGTGCAAAAAAAAGAGAAAAGTTTTTTTTTCTCAAAATTAAACATGTGTGTTCCAGGAGGATTTACTAAAACAAAACTCTTTTTTCGAAGAGATAGTCCCGCATCATTTTTTTTGCTTTTTTTTTGCCTTTTCGTTTAAGTTTCCCAGGCTTTTCAACCTGGTCATATTACTAGTATATATATACATATCTATATATATATATATATATATGTACTGAAGAGATGAAAAGAAAAAAAATTTCGAAGTGAGCTTCAATAAGGTTTCTCATATGAATAATAACAAAAAAAAGACTAATCAAAAAGAAACAGACACACACTTTATTAAACAAACAAACAACAAAAGTGTACTTATTCATTATCTTTTCTCAAGCAAATCGAAACTTTCTGTTGCAGTTCAGAAGCACAGCGGCGATTAGCACAAATTCCGCATTGGAACAGCAACAAATAGTAGGACTTAACGACTAACACCTTGATGAATAAACACAATGTACTTCTGACATGTTCTACGCCATGTATATACAAAGATGAATAAATAATATATGTGCTTATTTGCATCAAAAGGTATAAATACATAATAAAGAATTAAAAAAAAGAACATATGGAAGTGAAATTATTTCATCCTTTACATATATAAATATTTATATATATATAAATATATATATATATATATATATATATATATATATATATATATATATCATTTCATGTCGCGGGGGAACGCCCACGCGCACATAAAATCATTAAACGCGCAAAACTTTTCTCTTCTCTTTCCCTCTTTTTACCTTTCCGGTTGCCCCATTCATGTTTCCAAAAACAACTACCACCGCAAAAGAAAAAGCAAAAAGAACGAACGAAAGGCAAACCTAACAACCGCAACAAGGGAAAAGAGAAAACAAAACAAAATCAAAATTAGGTATTTAAACCAAATAAGACCTCTCTTGATCAACACATGGCCATGATGACCATCATTGTCAGAAGTAACATTTCCCACGCCCCCCAAACGGCCCCCAAACCGCCGTCCCTCACCTTTGGCGCCCTTTGCTTCTCTAATTCCGCCGTCTCCATCGCCGCCTCGATGGCGACCCGCGACTCCTCCGCGGCGGACCGCGCGAGAAGAGCGGACTGCACGACGAGTGCCGCCGACTCCGTCGCTTTTCGCGCCGCCCGCTTCGCGTCCGCCGCCTCCGCCCGCACCTCCTGCGCGGTGGCGTTGCGCTTCGCGAACCTCCGCGCCTTTGCGGCGTGTGCGGTGGCGGTGGCGGCGGCCTCGACCGCCTCGGACGCCTTTCCGTGCGCCGTCTCGACCGCCGCCGCGGCCCGTCTGCGCGCGCGGAGGGCGATGCTTTGGGCGCCGTCCGCGTTTGGGACCTTTCGGGCGAAGTGCAGCGCCGCGATGGTCTCCGCCTCGGCGTCGTTGGCGGCCATCTTCGCCTCCGTCGCCTGCACGGCGGCGGCGCGCGCGGCCTCCTCCGACTTGTTCGCGTCCTCCTCGCAGCGCCGCACCTGCACGCTGCGGGCGAGGGCGGAGAGGTCGGCGAGGAGGCGTTGGGCCCCGGTCCACGCCGACGTGCTGTTCATCTCAACCGACCGCAGGGAAACGGAGAGGTGGGACATGTTGTGCCCAAGGAACTCGGCCTCCGAGCGGAGGGTCGTCGCCTCGCTTTGGGAAATGATACTCGAGAAAAATGCCGTGTTGGCCCATTCCTCGTCTCTGGAGGATTCCACTTTTTGCTTCACGGAGATCAGTCTGTCTTCAAAGTACTTCAGTTTTTGCTCAATGGATTTATAATGTGGCATAATGGCATAGAAGGCTGTGCGTGCGATTTGAAAATCCTCATCCGCCTTCTTCTTTCTTGGATCCATCTTACCTTGCAAGGCGGTGTTTCGTAATACCATCTCGCACTCCGACATGGCGTTGAAGCAGTTCACTGTTTCATCAGTTATGCGGTGTATACGTTCAATACGCTTCTTTAAACCGGCGGAAGTTTTTTTAGCGCGACTTATGTGCACTTTAAGATCAGCAATGCGATGCAATGCTGACGTACGGTCTGATGGGTATGGGATTCCTGCCAAGCTGTACGAGATGACTAATTCCAATGTACTTTCATTTGAAGTCCACGGCACTGTAGAGGCACTATCCCCGGAATTAGTTTCGTGTAGCGCAGCACCTCCATTCACAAGGAACAGTACAAGGAGCAACGAAAATGCCACGTATGTTGACATTCTAGAGAGCCCTAACTCACAATTCACTCCTTCAATATATATATGTAAAAACAAAAAAGAAAGAGGAGAAAAGAGATTAAATAATCAAATACATACGCACATCAATACATATATCATTCTTTATGGCCCTCACGAAACAACATTATTTAGTGTGATATCACAGAAAAAATATCTAAAACTGTTGTGCTCATGATTGATATATATATATATATATATATATATATATTGTTAAATTTCCATCCTGTAAAAGGGATGAATAGGTTGGGAAAGTAATTGAGAGCACAAACAATCCATTCAACGACTGGTTGCACAAAATATGTGTCAAAACACGAGAAAATACATAAAAATTTAAAAAAATTAGATATATATATATATATATATATATATAAGGGTCATTACCCCATGACAAATCGCATCCTTCTTTTTTTCTCTTTTGGTTACTTTTCATTCATCTCCAAGTCACACCTTATATCCGATATGAGATGTGGCCATTACTACTTCGTAGTTCCATCGTGTAGTAATAACGTGTTTTTCTTTTTTAGAAAAACGTATATATATATATATATATATATATTTACATTTGCGTTTTTTAGATGGTTATGGTCAATTGGTCGATTCATTCACTTTTTTCCCCTCTTTTTCCGTTAATGGCGAGACTTTTCTTTCATTTCTCTTTTTGTGATTTTGCGTTGTCACAGTTATAATTGGAACGCTACAAAAACGACATAAAAGAATCGAAATTCAAATAAAAGAGTAGAAAATTGATGAGTGACAACGATCCGTTTGGTTTGTGTGCAAAAAAAAAAAAAGACATGAAAAAAAAAAAACAGAACAGAATACTGCACTAATGCGCAAATACACACGAGTACAACCAATATAGAAAAACAAAAAGAAAAAGAAAAAAAAAAGAAAAAAAAAAGAAAAAAAAAAGAAAAAAAAAACCGGAAAAAAAAAGTAGTTGACACATACACTTTCATATGTGTATGGACATGTCGTTTGTATAGGGAGATACTTTGCACGCCTTTTGCGGTGAGAATGTATATATATGTATATATATATATATATATATATATACATATTGACCCCTAAAAAGGGGTATTTCACAAAAAAAAAAAAAGAATGTCATTACTCCGAGGCGTACGGAATTCACGCAACAAAATATATTTCTTTTCCACTTTCCTTCGTTTTTATAAAGCACATTAAAGGGGAGAGAGAAAGTGAGAGCAACAGTAATGAAACAGAACTCTTGAGCACTGGACGAAGCAAATCGTTTAAAACAGGTATTTGGACGGCACAATGGATAGTTACATGTTGATTGAGCATAAACAAAACGAAAAGCAAAAAAAAAAACAAGAAAAAAAAACCAAAGCAAAAAAAAAAGAGTGAAGGAAAAGTAGACTCACAGATTCAGGAAATATATCAAAGTTTATTTAACGTCACCTTTTTTTTTTTTTGTTCACGTTTTCTAAACTCTACAACTGCAAACGTTGGGTCCATATTGCAAGTTGCAGAGCTCTTTTTTATTATTATTATTCGTTTCCTCCCATTTCGTTACATAAATATTCGACACATTCTTTTTACGCTTTTTAAAGGCACACTCTTTTATTTGATTATTCTCTCTTTTTTTTTTCTTTTTTTAAAGTTCACTTGTCCCCTTCTCTTTTTTTGCCCTCATTCTTTCTTTTTCTATTTTGAAAGGACAAAAAAGGAACATCTGTGGTGATGAGAGGAAAAAAATAATAATAATAGGCAAAATCATCGGAAGTCTGACGGAGACAATCATAAAAGGAATAAAAAGAATAATAATTGATTTCAAACAAAAAGAAAAAGGTAAAAAAAAAAAAACAGAAAAAAAAACACGAAAAGAATGCGCGGAATGTACTTATGTAGATTGGGGGTGGAATACACAAATCAATAAAAGAAAAAAGAAGTGTACACACAAAATGGCAAAAATAAATTTACTTAGAAAGAAAAAGGGAAAGGTCCGCGTGCATGTAAGTGGTTAGGAGAATAGCGTCCTCTCACTTCTCTTTCGCAAAAACAAACAAACAAAAATACGAGAAACAAATAAACAGGGAAATGGAAAATGCGAAACATAAATGGAAAAAGAAAACAAAAAAAAAGTCACAAAGTCCCTTTGACTGCTGTCCACAACACGGTCATTACAGTTTTTTTAATAATTCCCAAATGTCCACTTTTTTTTTTTTTTCCCCTTTCCTTTGCGTAAAAATAAATCTGTGCTTCATTCGATTTCACTTACATATTTTGCTTCGCATTTTCATTTTGTTGTTGTTGTTGTTGTTGTACCGAAAACTTACAAATATTACTTTCATTATTAGTTATGTTTATTTTCTTCGCACAGATACATTCACATATTCCTTATATTTTCTCTGCGATATTTTTTGTATAATTATTACTTTTGACATAATGTAAAGTATCTTTTTTTTTTGTTGTTGTTGTAAGAAGAGTTCGGTAGATTCGATCTGCATACGATCACATTATATAACGAAAGAAGAATCAAAAGCAAAAAGTATTCTCTCAAATGAGGAGTGCATTATTTGAAACAAACACACAAAAAACGGACTTAAATATATAAATATATACATGTATTTATATATCAAAAGCAACAAATAAAAATAATTAGTTGCCTTCTGTTGTCTCGTTTTAAGTCAAATAAAGAAAAACACAATGTGTCTCATTTAAAAGCAAACAACAGCGTAATATGTCTTTCTCAGGTCTATTGCCTTTTTATCTCTCTTTTCTTTTCTTTTCGCTTTTGAAAGCAAAAAAAAAAAAACATTTGAGGAAAGGCAGTGCGCACACACTAAAGTCATTCATTTTCATCTTTACAATTCTTTACCATAACCTCGTTTTGGTTTCCTTTTTTTTTTTTGGTTTTCTTTTTGAAAATGTGAAAATAAACAACAACAACAACAACAACAAAATAAAAAAGGCGTATCTCCCCAATAACAACAATAATGAAAGCAAAATGCGAAAGGCATTGTAAATAAATAAGACAAAAAAAAGGAAAACAAAGAAGAAAAACAGATGTACATATATAAAAATATCGCATTTGGCCTTTCGGTACTTTTTTATTTATTTGCGTCATTCATTTTTCGTTTTCTTTCTTTACGTTCATTACTTTCCCTTTTGTTTTTCCATTCGACTTTCACACAGAAACTTAAAAAAAAAAAAAAGAACAAATCACTCTCTCCCTCCAAAAGCAAAAGAAAGCGAGAATAGTAATAAAAAAACAAAAACTCTCCATTTTTTTTGTTTTGTTTGTGTGTGTCTTGCCTTTTCATTTGCTCAAAGGGAAAGTATAATAACACGCAAATGTGTATAAATAATAATAAAAAGGCGCGATTGCGAATAAAAAGGATGGAAAACATCTTAAAAAAAAGAATAGATGGTGGAGAAATGGGATGAGAGTGATGAGGGCGTTTGTCTCAAAGCAAAACAAAAATAAAATGAGAAAAGAACTTCTCATTTTATTTTCTTTGTAAATTTTCATTTCTTTTTTCTTTTTTGCTTTACAAAGAATTTCGTGTTTACAGTTTCTTTTTCCAACGTCTTCGGAGATTATCTCTTTTTGCAGTATTACATACATATGTATATATATAAATATATATTATACTTCTATTTGCATTTTCCTCCTCTCATTGCATTACTGCAAAATACAAATTCGAAATAGAGAAATAATAATAACAAAAGAAAAAAAAAGAAATAGAAATGTGTCGGAAAAATTCATTTGAGGTGAAAAAAAAAAGGGTATCCTTTCACCTCTAAAACAACACGGCAAACACCAAAAAGAAAAAAAAAAAAACAACATTTCTTTTCCCTTCTTTTCTCTTATTACTAATATTTCTTTTTAAAAAGAAATTAAATATAAAAAAACGTAAAGAAAAAAACTATGATTGCGCCTTAGGACAGAGCGGCGGCAAGCAACAGTGAAAAGAAAATGACAGTAAAAGTTAGGCAAATAAACAAAAGACGAATTTTTGCATTTCATTCCTTTGTTGTTTTCTTTTTCTTTGCCGTAACTAAACAAACAAACAAAAAAGCAAACGAAAAACTTTAGACACGTTTTTACCAAAATTCATATTAACATGAAAGCTTTCTTCTCGAAAACTGTTTGATTCATACAAATATTTATCATTGTTTTTTTTTTTTGGTTCCTTCTGTTCATTGTTTCATTGGTATATATATATATATATATATATATATATATATATCTTTTCTTTTCATTATTATTATTATTTGTCGCAAAACAACAACAGAGCAAAGATGTAAAACCCCCAAAAAAAAAAGGATGAAAAAAGAAGCATTTTTTTTTTTTAATCCTGAGAGGTTGATTTACTCATAATTGAGAACTTCTATTATCTTTAAATATAAATATATATATATTTCTTGTTTGTTTATTCTTTTTTTTCTCTCCCCCTTTTCATTCGTTTTTGCGTAAAATGTAAATGTTTGCATTCCAAAAGAGAAAATGAGGCAAACGAATAAACAAATATATATGAAAACATCACTTGGTAAATGTGAAGGGGTCATGGATTACATTTCACCAAATTCTCTCTTTTTCATTTTTTCTTTTCTTTCGCTTTGTTTTTCATTTAAATAAATAAATATACATATACATATATATATATATATATATATATATGTTGCCTCTTACTGATATATAAATATATACACATGCATTGGGAGTTGGCTCTATAACAATGAAAACTGGAGACACAAACAGTGCGCCGTTTTTTTTTTGGATTTTTTTCTCTTTGGTTCTTTAATCTTCACAATACACAATATAAATACACACAAGCAAACAAAAGGAATAAAACAAAAAACGGTTGCATGCCAATTGTGACTCCCAAAAGGAAATATACACAAACAAACAAACAAGCCTTCCTCCCCCCCCCCAAACAAACAAACAAAAAAAATCATGTAAAAACAAACAAACCAAAAGGATGGATAACAATACATGTGCGTCATTTTAAATCTCTTATTCACTTCCGCACAAAAAGGAACGCAAAAAAAAAAAAAAAAATCGGAGCAAAGCCCGAAAGTTACGTTATTTTTTCCGTTTTGCTTTTTTTTTTTTGTCAGTATATTTTCACTGTCCCACTTCCAAAAATATGAGACATGCTTTTCGCATTACATATAAATATAAGTGTTTATATATATATATATAAACTATGAAAAGGGAGAAAAAAAACAAAAGGGGGAAAAAAAAATCAAAAGACGAATGAAAGCGTAACACACACGAAAAAAGAAAAAAAAACGGCAAAAGGAGAGGGAGAAAAAGAAAGTGTTGGCGATTAACAATTCCGTTCATTTAGTCACGGCAAACAATTTTTCTTTTTTCTTTTTCAATATTTACTTTTTTTTTGTTTTCTTTTTGGGATTTTAAAGTGTTTGAAAGCGCACATTTGATTCGTTCACCATTTTTCTTTTTGAGGTAATCTTTTCCTTTTCTTTACTTCGCATTTTTATGTTTCTTTCTTTTTGTTTGTTTGTTTGTTGTCAGTAAAAATTTCGTCGCTTTTTTTCTTTTCCTTTTTGTTGTGGTTTTTCCTCATTTACGCAAATCAAATTTTTGGTCATTTGGAAACGTGTGTAAAACGACAGAATGTCAATTTGATCGGTGAAAGTAAAATAGGAACGAGAATTGGAATCCATTTCTACATGACTTTTTACTTTCTCTCTTTTTTTTTTCTTTTTTTGGTTTATCATTTGAATTTGTGTCACTATCGTACCTTTTTTTTTGTTTATTTTTAGGAGTATATAAATAACAATAATAATAATAATATTTTTTTTTTTCCTTTTCCTTTTTCTTTATTGTTATTGGATTTCATTTTTCTTCACACACATATATATAAATAAATAAAATGGTTTTCTTTTTGCGTCAGTAAATTGGATACCTCCAAAGGATAGTAATAAATAAATAAATAGATAAAAAAGGATGAAAGATATATTTTTTTTTTTTCGTCAATTCATAAAACCCTTCTTCCCTCTCAAAGCGTTTTATGTGAAGAGTAAAAAAAGAAAAAGAAAAAGAAAAAAAAAAAACGCCAACTAAAAAAAAAAAAAAACCACACATACAGAAAGCAAAGAAACAAACAAAACAAAACAAAACAAACAAAAAAAAAACTTCTTTTTTTCTTCATAATTTGGGGACAAAGTGTAGAAAATGGGAATATTAAACAAAATTTTTCCGGGAAAGAATCTAAAAACAATATCAAGCAAAAAGGAACATCTGGGAAGACCAACGGCACTGTTGCCCATTTCAACAAACAAACAAACAAACGAAAAAAAAAAAAACACACAATTGGAAGTAACACGCGAAGAGGCAATAACAGCAAAGTGGTGTAATACCTCAACGTGTGGGATGGGGAACAGAATACGAATTGAGGGAGAATGGAACACATATTACTATTGTCATATAGTAATAATGACAAAAGAGAAAAAAAAAGAAATTCAAAAAAAAAAATAAGAATACTTGGAATACAAATTTATGTGCATTTTTTTTTCAACTTTTTGTTTTTTTGTTTATTTTGGTTATCGCCGTCCGCTTTCACTTCCATGTTTCCTAAACAAATGTTTGGTATTCCTCACACAAAATAATAATAAAAGATTCATGTAACGTCCAAATAAAGAAGTAAAAAGGACGCATATATATATATATATATATATATATATATATATATATATACATATATATATTGTTTCGTTTTACCTTTTTTGTATACATATACATATAAATATATGATGTTTTTCTCGTTGTTTGTGTTCTCCATAGGAAGCGTATATATCCCGTGTGTTGAACGTAATGTGTGGAATGTATTCGTCTCCCTCGCTCTCTCTTCGCTCCCGTTATGTGTGCGGGGCGGCGATGGCGATGTGTCCGTTTGGGAGGTAATACATCACCGTTGGTGTGTGTGTGGGCGCCATGAGGGGCGGAAACCCGCCGACCGCCTGTCCCGCGTACAGCACGACCGGCGGGGCCAAGGCGTACGGCGGCGTCTCCGCCCGCATCGGACTTCGCGCCGGCGACGCGCCGTTTCCCCTCCGGCGCGAGAGGCGCTCGAGGCGGTGGGCGGCGTCCTCCGCGACCTTCGCGAGCAGCGGGACGCCGTCGCAACTCGCGAATGGCGTTTGTGTGTGCGTCCCGCGCGCCGCCGCCGCCGCCGCCGCCGTCGTTGCGAAGGTGACGAAGGCGATGTTCCGCCGCGCCGCCGCCCCCCGCTGCGCCGTGTCCGCGTGGATGGACACGTCGAGGACGTCCCCAAAGGCGCGGAAGTACGCCGCGAGGTCGGCGCGGCGCAGCGCGAGGGGGACGTTCCGCACAAACGTGCGGTTCGTCGGGGCGCCCGGGCGGTACGCGGCGTGGGGCTTCGCCACCCGCACGGCGATCGCGTCGCCGCAGAGGACGGCGTTGTGCCGCGACCGCACGGCGCACTCCGCGTCTTTGGCGTCGGCGAACTTCACGAACGCGATGCCGCGGCTTCGGCCCGTGTGGATGTCGAGCATCACCTTGGCCGACTCGATGGGGCCGAACGGGGCGAAGAAGGCGTGCAGCGCGGCGTCCGTCACGGCGGGGGAGAGGCCGGAGACGAAGAGGTTGCTGCGCGCCGCGTCGGGGGGGGCGGTGTCCGCCGCCTCGCGCACAACGAAGTCGGCGGGGAACGGGTCGTCGTCGAGGGGCGCGAGAACGGCCGCGAGGGGAAAGGGCGGGTCCGACTCGCTTTGGGCCGACGACGGCGGACGGGGGGCGCCGTCGCCGATGATCACACTGCGCGGTCGCTGCAAAAGGGCGGTCTGCATCGAGGTCCGTGCACACGTCAGGGGTTGGCGGGCGTATGGTGCGTATGGTGCTGGTAAGGATAGCCTTCTGTTATGTGCGTTTGGTTCGTTGCGTTCAGGGGTTCCGCGTTCGGATTCGCCGTTTATGCTTTGTTTTTGAACGTATCTTTTTTTTTTTTCTTTTCGGTTATTGTTTTTTTTTTTTTTTACTTGTATGCGTTGATATCTTTTTTTCGTATCTCAATCACTTACAATTGCAGTTGTTGTGCGTGCTATGATATGACTATCATCAATAAATGTATAAAAATAATGATTAAAAACGAAAATGGAAAAGAAGAAAAAAAGGAATGGGAAGCCACCATTAACAAACAAAAGGAAAAAAATTAATTCTACATGCAGTCACAAACTCAATTCGTACACATAATGGTTAGGTATTAAAATTCGTATACCCAACAAAAAATGTGTGTATATATATATATATATTCGTGGCGTTGAAACCAGAAAAGTTCATTGATCTTTGTTACATTCAAAAAAAAAAAACATAATTTTCTGGTTTGTGCTTTTTGTTGTTTTCTTCGCTTTTTTTTTTTTCTTCTTCTTCTTTCCAATTTCCTTTTCTTCACTACTCAGAACATCATCCGTTGTGTGCCATGATACAGTTCCGCAAAAAAAGAAGATTGAAAAAAGAAAAAAGAAGAAGAAGCAGAAAACATGAAAGACTCTTTCCAATTTTAATGAAGCTACATTTTTTGCTGTTTGTGCTGTTTTTCAAAACAAAAAAAGAAAAAAATAATAATAATTTTTCTTTTTCTTCTTTTTAAAAAAGATAACATCGTTTCCCAATAAATCATGAAACATACGATCCACACATATATATATATATATATTTTTTTTTTTTTGATGGCATGTGGATTGGTGGGAGAACCATTTTTAAATAAATATAACACACACAAACGAACAAGCAAACTCAAACAAACACATACGTATTTAGAGAAAGAGAGAATGAACTTACACATTTCAAGAAAATTGAGGCATCTCTTGATGCGTCATAACAAAAAAAGCACTCATTCCTCTTCAAAAAAAAAAACTTTTTTTTTTTTCTTCTTTGTCGTCTTCTTCTTTCTCACGTACAAATTCTCCATCTCTCTCTCTCTCTCTTTTTTTTTTTCGTCCGTTTCCCATTCACTACATTACTTCTGCTCAGAAAAAACAAAAAAACAAAGAAAAAAAAAACTGACAGGTTCTATACATAATACGGTTCTGCATTACATCTCATCAAAGGCCGACTCCTCCTCGACAACGTGAGCCGTTGGCATTGCCATGGAGCGTATCTTCTTCACCGAAATGGGCGTATCCGCGCGGGTGTGCACGTAATACTCGTTCAGGCAATTCACCACCTCCTGCAGCGTGATGGTGGAGACATCAATGGGAATGCTGTACTGCACAAACTTATCCGCCAACACGCGCGGCCGAAGCGTCTCCAGGTCCGTCACAAACTCCGCGGACAGAAAGTCCGCGACGGGGATGTCCGCCTTTTGCATCGCGTTATCGCGTTGGGTGCGGGGCGACACGGGAAGCATGGACTGCCGCTTCTTCGGCTTCTTTGCCACCTGCTGGAGGAAGAACTTCTTCACGAGGCGCACCACGGATGGGGGAAGAGCCCACCAACGCACCGGGGCGCCCTCTTCCTGCGACTCCGTCTCCGTCTGCGACGCGCCGGAGGCGAAACTCCCGCCAGAGGAGTGCGCACTCTCGTTGAGAAAGGAGAGTTTGGAGATGCTGAGGAGGCGAGAACCGGCGCGCATCATGGGGGGAATGTAATCCTCCTCATACTCCCGCAAAAAGCGAAAGCGGTTCGAGGGTGGGAGCGGTTGCATGACGGAGCGGTAGGCGCGACGAATGCACACGACGGAAAGTTTGGACTCCACTTTGGGGGTGTTGTTGTCGTTGGTGGGGTTTTCCGTCTTGTCGTCCTGTTGAGGCGCCTCCTCGAGGCTTTGGGCGTCCGCATCCACCTGAAGACGCGCGGCGAGGGAGATGATGGACTTCGCCTCCGACAAACGTAATTGTTCCTGTCGAATACGAACGCGGTGAAAGTCTGCAGGGGGTAGAATGGGTAACTTGGGTGCCTTATGGGGCTCCACCGCATCCTTGACGTATTCGCCGTATTCATGATCAGTGGATTCCTCGTTGTCTTCACCGGTTTCATTTTTCTTCTGTTCCGCGGCTTTCAGATCCTCGTTGTACGCATCCACTGCCTCGAGGAGGCGTTTCCAGTTAAAGATAATGTTTTGGTATTCCACATCCACAGATTCCTTCTCACGCTTGGCAATTTCCACCTCTGTCTTGTAGTTGGTATAGACGAGTTCCATAAAGGTGTTTGCGGAGATGGTTCCATCCGAACGCTTCTTGGGACGCTTTAGGGCTATCCGCTCAATAAGCTGCTCCTGAAGCACCGGGTAGGGTGCGTTAAGGACGAGACTGCGAAGTGGTACCCACCCGGATCCATCCCCGTCGAGGTAATTAAATATATTCTTCATACGGAAATAATCATCCGCATAGTAGTTCGCCACCTCCGCATGATTCTTGTCGCACAGATCATTTATGAGATTGGACACATTGGCGCCGATGTGCGTACCCTCGACGCTAAAACGCACAATATTCTTATTGGCACGTAATAACTTGATAACGGGGTTTGCACTATATATAGTCACAAGTGGATTATCACTGATATCAACGCTTCGAATGGACCCGTGATCCTGCAACGTCTCCGAGAGTTGGGCAACAAACTCATCCGTGACTTGACAGCTGCAGAGGGAAACACGGCGGAGGGAACGGCTGCAGAGGAGGAGTGGAATAACAGCCAAACACCCCTTTGGCCCAAGTATAAAGGCGTTGCAGTCAAAGATGCGGTGCTTATCCCAGTCACGAGGGGCATCGCTGAGGAGTGAAGTCACGCTGTGTTGTGCGTGAATGCCCATTTCATCACAAACTTGAAAATACGCTTCGCGCGGGGACTTTCGATCGAAACGCGCGAGCGCCGCATCCACCTTCTGCATTGTCGTCATTTTTTGGTGTTTATAAAGTACAACGTATCTTCTTAACTTAAATTTGTTGAATAAGTCACGCAAATACACGAGTATTCGAATAACAACAACAATAAGAGCACCCAAACAAACACAAAAAAGGCCATGTATGAGAAAGAAACAGAAAGAGAGATAAAAATACAAGAGTACAGAAAAAATTTAAAAACAAGAATAACAAAGATTTTTTTTTAAAAATACATTCTACATTGACACATCGAGAACACAAACAATATATATATATATATATATATATATATATATATGTACAACAAAAAATGATTGGATGGAGGACTCTGTTTTTTCAAAGAATTCGACATACAATATCATTTTGTACGCAATGCACAATACATATACATATATATATATATATATATATATGTATATATGGTGCAATGCTGGTATCTCTACGATTCAGATCTCTCACACAAACACAAAAAAGATTTTCATATATATATATATGTAAATATATTTTTTCTTCCATTCTTCAACTTTATTCATTTAATCGTCGTCCCTCACGTAAAGAGCCATCATGGCATTCACATCCTTTTCATCTCGCAAGGCTGTCGTTAACCAACGCTGAACCAATGATGGTGCCACGCAAACCTTTGTGTTCTCCCTATGTGACGTCACAGATGTCAATCTCCTTCCCACTAATGGGGGCCGAAGGACATATTTCAGCAAATATTCCCACACTTGTGGACCCAGTGGCGGTCCCTGTGACACCCACTCATTCAAAACTCCACGCCATCCAACCAATTTACGTGTTTCCACCCTTCCATCCTCCTCCCCGCTGTTGTGACTGTTGTTGACTGTATAATACTCCTCCTTCTCATCTGCTCCTCCATGTGTGTCGTGGTCCACATCCATGGCGACGGCGACCCCGTTACGCCGCTCCCTCGCCTCATCGCGCACAATAGCAGCCCCTATCGTGTACGCGGCAGAAAAGAAGAGTTGCTCCATTGGCGGCAACACTAGTGTTGGCAAACCCCCGCTGTAGACGATACCGTCAAAGAGCGTATTGTCCTCCCCGTTCATGAGGGAATCCACGGCGAGGCGACACGCCACGGCGCGTGCGGTGCGTTCGAGTGACACGCGCAGTCGTGTCTCCTCCATCACCGTCTCCAACGCCTCACTCTCCTCCTGTGTGGGTTGGGTTCCCTCACTTGTCTTTTCCAACTCCTCCGCCTCTGTGTCGAGGCGATCCATGTCGGCGGCGACGGCGTGGAGGACCGAACGCACAAATTCACCATCCGCGGCGGACACCTCCGCCTCACCCTCGACGCCGTCCTCTTCCTCTTTTCCTTCCCTTTCCACTTCTCTTTTATCTCCCATGGATCCCCAAACGGCAGTGGAGTCCAGGCGACGTGCGTTGAAACCAACATTATGATTATTGTTATTACTGTTGCCGGGTGTGTGGCCGTCAGATTCCTTCCTACCCATCGGCACAACAGAGAGCGTGGGGACGGCAAAGAACTGTGCCATTGTACAGAAACACGGCACACGCGCCAAGGCCTCCACTTCTGGATCACTCATCCCATTTTCTGTTGCACCATCGTCCTCCTCCTCTTCATTTTCATTTACTCTACCAGCCCTTGTGCGGTCATTACCCTTTTCAGTTCGACTTTTACTCGTCGCCGGCGCACCAAGAAGTTTCTCCACGACCATTTCCAACTCCGCCACGCCACCCTTACTTGTTGATTGTGTAGACGCAGCAGAGGCGGCAGTGCAGGCGGTAAGCGCCGCCATTCGTGTGTCTCGCCACGCCGCGCCGCGCAGCGGGAGCAATTTCCACGTGGCGGCGTCCTCCTCCGCGCGCATCGCCTGACGCAGCGCACGCCAAACCGTCAAGAGCGAGCCGTGGCAGTCCGCGTCCCCGTCCGTCGCATGCAGGAGGTCCCCATCGAGAAGGCGGTCGGCGAAGCGTCGCAGTGTTTGGAGCAGGTGGCCGCGACCACGCTGCAGTTCCTGCGCGCGACGCATCAATTCGGCGCGAAACGACGGGACGAGGGCCTCTGCACGCGCCAACACTTGACGACGACGCGTGCGTTCGCGGAGAGTGTCCACAAGGCGACGCAACTCCTCGCGGCGCTTGGCGGCGTGGTGTAACGCGCCGTCCATCTCCACCCGAAGAGACTCGAGCATTGTATCATCCGTGGATACGCTTGACATGAACCACGCTGTGATTGATTTCGTGAATGGAGGAAAGAAATATATACCACAGTAAAAGTAAAATAAAGGGACAAAAAAGAAGATGGAAGGAAATCCCAGAGAGCAAAAACAACAACAACAACAACAACAAAGAACGCTGAGAAGTACGTACATTTACGTGTATCACAGCAAACAGTTTTAAAATGTAGAATAACAAAGATGTATATCTTTATATATATATATATATATAGCAATCAAATACACACTTCGAAGCAATCGCATAGAAGCCCAGGCAGACAAAAATGAGATAGAAAGAGAGATATAAATAAATATATATAGAATGACTCTTGTTTTGCCTCTTCACCTCTCCTTTTACTTTTTTTTTTCTGTGTCTTTTTCATCTGTATTACTGTTCGCCTTGGTTCTCTCTTGTGCGAATGGGTGTGCGCTAATGTGTTGGCTCGTTTCCCATTGTCAGTGATAACCAGATAGAACTGTTGGTGATGCTGTTGCCTTAGCACTTGCTAGTCGTTGCATCTCCGATGTTGCGCGCAGAATCTCCTCACGCGATGTTTCCAGAACCATACCGCCCATGACCATTTCCATCAATATCAACTGCACCTTGTCTGAGTGAAAGATGAGATCCAATTCGCACACATTTTCAAAGGTGCGGTCGAGACCTTCCACGAAGACTTGAATGAGGTCCAATATGGCCAACTGCGACTCGCTGCTATCCACAACAAAGACAAAGCAAAGTGTGGCGTAGCGGCGGTACACCACGCGGGTGTCAGGGGTTGGCCAATCACGAAAGTTATCCACAAAGTTACAGAGTTCATCCCCGCGGCGAGAGATGAGGCGGTGGATGCGCCGCACAAGCTCCTGTTGTACGCTTAGTGGAATCTGCTTCTCGTAGAAGTTCAAGAGTCGGATTTTACCGGCGATGTTTATAATAATGACCGCTTTGATCATTGTCCTCGTGCTTCCTTCTCTTCCTTTTCACTTCAAATACTTTCTCAACTTCTTCCTTCCTTCCTTATCCCCCACTTGATGCAACCACAACACCGTAAATAATGCACGATATCGATATACTTTCACAGGAGATTCTCACCTTATAAGAAACATCAAAAAGAAAAAAGGAATGACAAAAAAAAAAAAGAAACAAACAAACCAAAAAGGAAATTAACCTTTCCAATCATAGTTCATTACAGACAGTTGAATTCAGATGCATATGCATTAGGCAGATAGGAGGTCAGAGAGAGAAAGAGATAACTTTCTTTTTCCCTCTCCCCTTCATTATGATCGATTCCTCAATTTTTTTTTTTAAAGCTTGTGTGTGTGTGTGTGTGTTGTTCTGTTTTTATGATACCCATCTTTAGTTCTTTCTGTAGCCAAAAAAAAAAAATCTTTTTCTTCTTCTGCTGCTGTTGCTCTTGGTGGCGGCTGTCTGCTATAGAACGTATATACAAAAAAAAAAAAAGAGAAACAAATAAATCGGTGGATAAGGAAAGAGACAATGTAGTATTGTTATGAGCCCGTTGCCTCCTCGTCGGAGTCCACAGTGATGACCTCTTCGACAGCTGCAGCATTGGTTGCCACCGGTGCTGCCTCTGTTGTTGTTCTCATTGGTTGTAACCCCGTGGATCGGAAAAGGGGTACATCTACGGTGTGCATTTGTGTCAAAGGTGTGCGTCCTCTGGATTCATCGCACATTTGCATCAAAAAGTCCACACTCATCACGTCCGCAGCGGGTCGTTGTGGAGTGAGAAACACCGGGTCTGACTGTGTCGGTAGTTGTGTTGCACCAATCACTTCCTGTCGAATGCCAGAAGGGGCCAGAAATCGGTTCTCGTGTTGTTGCTGCTGCCTTCTCGGGTCAGGAAAGAGGACAAGGGAGTGGGCAGGCTGCAAGGTACGAGACGTGTCGTATGTGATGCAACTGGTTACACTCTCTGGTACGGTAAGCACCAACTGCTCCTCATTCCCTCTTTTACCTCCGTCATCTTTACCCGCTTCCTCTCGTTGCACCTCTGCCTTCGTTGCACTAGTTGGTGCTGCTGTGGACTCTTTGAGAGGCAACTTAAACAGCGTCTTACGCGGCATTCCTGGACCTGTGGATATCGCAGCTGCCGGTTCTGGTCGCTGTGGGGTGCCGTCCGAGTCCAACATCAGCCGCGAACCAAGAGAGACGGTCCCTTCTACTGGGACTGGAGTCTTTTCTGGAGTTTCATCGTCAATGAGTTGCCCGGCTCGTGCATCTCCGCGGGGCAGACGGTGGCGCGCCGCAATGGTTGTTGTGGTGCGACGCAATATTTCCTCTTCTGCGATGCTAAGCTCTTCCACGTCACCAATGTGATTGTGACGAAATTCACGGTATAGTCGTAATATGTCGGCACCAAACTTTTTCACCTTATTCTTGCCGAGCCCTTCGAGATCGCTGAACTGCGAGACAGATCCCCAACCGGGTTCGGCAAGTGTTGAGACAAGTGTTTGCATCGTTTTCTTTGGCATCACGTTATACTGTCGACCACCCGCGCTCTGCTCCGCAAGGGACTGCACAAGTGCCTCCACTTCTGCAAGCAAGGCCGCTTCGAGTTGTTTCAGTCGGGCAGCGGGCAACAGTCGCAAGAGACTTGGCTCCCTACTTGATGATTTGATAGTTGTCGTCGTTGTCGTATTTGTTGTGTTGACCGTGTCGGACGGTCGGCAACGCTTTCGGGACTTCGGAAATGGCGATGCGGAGGAAAGGGAAGAGACAGTTGACCGAGCTGTGACAAAGCTACTACCTGATTCACTGCTTTCTACATCGTCAAAATCATCATCTTCATCATCATCATCATCATCATTATCATAGGAAGAGACTTCACACTCCGTCAAGACATAGGCAGATTTCTTTGGAACCTTTTTCTCTCCTTTCCTTTTCCCCTTGCTTGTCTTTTTGGGCTCTGGTTTCGTATCGGCAGCGTTCCTCACCCGCTTCTGTGGGGGTGCTTCCCTCTCATTCAAGGCTGCCCTTGTTACACTAGTACTAGTAGAGGCAGTCGCACTAGGAGTTGTATTATTGACTCGTGTTTTTCGGCCACCTCCCGTTGCGGATCTTTCAACCTTTGCTTTCGTAGGGTTCATTTGTATAGAGGAATTTTGCTCTTGTAGTTCATGTACATACGACTGCTCCGCTGATGTAGCAGACTCATGCGCGTGACTCTTGCTTCGTGTACTGTTACGTTGACACACACCACGCACTGGAATTGTTAGTTGCCTACTGCATCTTTTTATCTCGTTAAGGATCTTAATGCCTGCACCTTCACCTGTCTCGACATAAGCGACGACGACAAAATCCGTTGGTTGGTCAAGTCGTTCCTTAAATACACCAATGAGGAGACCTTCAAGAATGACGCGCTCTAGTAACGGTTTTGCATGACGTGATCCTGCGCGGTACTCCGTGGGTGCACCCTTCTGCCGTATGCGAGCCTCCACCGCCTTTCCAACGTCTGAGGTACCACGATACACGCCAATAAGTTGCTTGGAGGTGAGGGAACCTAAGTGGACAAGGATATTAAATAGATCAATAACAATAGCTGAGACGTCTTGCGAGGATGCATCCCACTCCTCAGCCTTCTTGCTAGCGCAGTTATCGCAAACCTCGAGATTCCCTTCTGGTTGCATTAGGCAGTAGTGTTCACCCACACGTTCACCAAAGTGACTGAGTTGCTGCATCCGGCGGCAGTGTACATCGTTGAGTGTGAAGGCAAGCATTCGATAAAGGGACGCCATAGAGGCTTTCCAGTCATTACTCCCATAAATAAGCCGTTCATGTCGTTGTGCATCATTAGACGAACAGAGAAGAATACATTCAGATGGTAGTCCATCTCGACCTGCACGGCCACTTTCCTGGTAATAGCCCTCAATTGATTTGGGCATAGCAGCATGAATGACAAAACGTACATCAGGCTTATTAATACCCATTCCAAAGGCAATGGTTGCACAAATAACTTGTAGTTCGTCCTTGGTCCACCGTTCCTGCTTCTCATTTTTACCACTCGCTTCGGCGTGGTAGTACGATGCTTTTATGCCTTGCGAATTTAGTTGAGCAGCCATTTCTTCACAATCCTTTCTTGATAAACAGTAAACGATGCCACACGAGCGAGGCGGAAAATGATGCTTAATGAGGTCGACTACAATAGGAGCCACATTACGGGCAACTTTTTGTACTTTATAGCGAAGATTCGTTCGATTAAAGGATCCCTTAAAAATGACGGCGCTGCGAAGACCAAGGGTCTGTACAACATCTTGCTGCACTAAGTCTGTTGCTGTCGCTGTAAGCGCGGAAATAGGTGTAGATGGAAACTTTTGTTTAAGCACAGCCAACTTGCGATAGTCGGGGCGAAAATCATGACCCCATTGTGAAACACAGTGAGCTTCATCAACAACAAAGCGACTCAACAGATTTCGACTAGCAAGACGGTCCAGACACTGCACAAAGTGATCACTTCGTCCAAAGTATTCCGGTGTCACGTAAACAAGCGTGTGTACAATACGCCCGGATCCCCATTCAGTAAAAAGGGCACGCCGTGTTGCATCTGATGTCTGTCCAGTAAGAGCCATAGCAGGAATATCATTGGCAATTAAAGCATAAACCTGATCTTGAATAAGTGAGATAAGTGGTGAAATGANATTGTGCCAAAGTCATTGCAGTCTGTACCCCGCGTGATGCCACCACCACACTTGAGAGGCTTCAAGGATTTCGCGCTGCCGTTACCGACTTGTTGGATAAACTCCAGCAGCGCCTCAGGAATACTTTTTGGATTAAAATCCTTTGGAATCGATGCAGACAAAGAGAGGAGTGTAGAGTCCTTATCAATAGAATGATAATTAGGGAAATGACAATTGTTACCTGCGCCGGGTTCGGTAGCAAGGCGGGAAGTTGGTAGCAAAGTGACTTTCCACCTCCTGTTGGTAGGAGAACAAAAACGTCACGGTTAGCCATGCACGCATTCATGATCTCCAGCTGTAAGTAGCGGTACTGATGCAGACCAAATACATCAATCATAGTGCGTCGAAGCTCCGTCGACCATGGAAAGTTTTCCCCGCCATACTGATCCGTAGGATTCACGGGCAAACCCAGCAAGACGGCCCCCGTCGAGGAAGCCGAGTTCCACTGCTGCTGCTGAAGTTGCTCGGACTCGTGCGTCTGCTGCTCATACGCATCCCAACTGAAGCGCCGGTTAGCGTCTCTCCCAGCCAAGGCGTACGCCGCAGCGTCTGTGCCACCATGTGGCTGTTGCATCTGCATCTGCATTTGTGGATGTGGTTGGGGGTAGGACAACTGCTGTTGTGCTTGTCGCGCCGCCCACGCGCCATCGGAGAGGCCCGGAGCGGCCGTGTCGAACGCCCCGCCGCTGCGCTCATGTGTAGGAGGCGTTGCCGCGGCGCAACCCACGCCAACGCCAGCAGGAGCCATGGCAATAGCGCTCGGCCCAACTCCACTGCTGGTGGCGGGGAGTGGACTGCGCACTCCATTGGGCGGGAGCGGCGCGCGGCCGAGCAGCGTGGACTGGGACTGGCGCAGACGCCGAAAGTCCCGCTCGAGATCGGCAACAGTCGCGTCGGCAGCGGCGAGGGCCGCACTCACGTCGTGCTCCTCATCCTCGCTCAGAACGAGCTCATCACGTCTGAGGTGCGCCTGGCGCAGGTCCGCAGCGACGCGACGCAGCTGCGCCTTGACTTCAGCGAGCGAAGAGCCTAATTGGCCACTCGCGCCGCCGCTGCTCCGCTGCTGGGGGGCACCAGACGGCGACACCAGCGTGGCAACGCTGTGAAGCGCTCGTTGTGATTTGGACGCATGTTGCTGTTGCTGTTGGGGTGCGGCAGGGTAGACGGCAACGGATCGCGTCGTCATGTCGCGGCGACTGTTTTCCTTCGCCGCAAAGACGGAGCGCGCCCGTTGCTTCCACTCTTCCCCGCTGCCGCGGAGCGTTGGTGCCATGGCGCGCGGTAGTGGATCAGCAGCAAAGCAGCCCGCCGCCGCCTCGCCAAACACCGGGAGCCACTTGAGAAGGGCATTCTGAAGTGCCTGATCAGGCGAGCTCATCAAGACGTTTAGCGATTTCTGCGTGTTTCAGTATGATCCACGCAAAACGCACGCACACACACACACACGGAGAGAAAGGGAGATACTCTCGCCTCTCCCTCTTATGTACTGACACTGTTTTATAAATCTGTGTTTACGTAAACAAAAAGCTCTCAAAGACAAATATCCTATCTTCCTATTCGTTCTGTCACCGTTTTCTCACACACACAAGCACCAGGCGAAGCAAAAAAAAAAGAAGAGAAGAGAAGAGAGTATAAAATGTCATTATCCCATCTTGAGGTCGGATAGCAGTCAACGCATCGTCCCACAAAAAGGCTTCATACCCACTCCCATTCACTACTTACAAACAGTGCGGTGGATCAGCAAAAGTATATATATATATAGAGAGAGAGAGAAAGGGAGAGAAAGGGAGAGAGAAAATAAAAATAAAAATAAAAATAGAAAATAAAAATAGAAAATAAAAATAAAAATAGAAAATAAAAATAGAAAAGTTCTTTTGCGAGCATTTTCTATTTTCATTTTCTTTTTCTGTTTTACCCTTTGTATGGATCTAAGCATGCGAGTACGCGATCCCATGAGTTTCTCTACTTTTGAAACTGGCGAATCGAGGAAAAAAGGATCAGGTGCTTTGATTATTTTGAGTCCACCTTTTCCCTTTTAGGGTGTGTGTGTGTGTGACCGTCACCATTCCACACGCTGACTTGCAAGAGCAAAAGCTGTTCACTGGAAGAAATTCACCAAACGATGAGGTGCACATGAACTGTTATTCCTTGTGTGATTCACTCCCGTTACAGGGTGAACACTTTTCTCCCCTTTGTCGCTCTACAAAGACACACACACACACAAAAGTTAGTTACATCGATTTTTTTGACGCACCATTTCCTATTCTACATCTCAGCTTCCATCACGTTGATACACTCTTCACAGTAAAGTCATGAGTTTCAACTTCGGAAATATAGTACACTTTGGCGGAGGGCAGCAAAGTGCATTAAAAAAAGAAACAAGTCAAGCGCACCAAAAAAAAAAAAAAGCAAGTCAGAGGAAGCTCAAGGAAAAATATTTTTTCTTGAGTAATACCCCGAAAAGGTACCATAATCATTACAATGTAAGTATGAAGAAACAAAATTTACAAAAAAATATACATAAATAAATATATTTAAAATCAGCGAGGTCAGAAAAATTAACAATCTTTGACATGTGAAAGAACATAAAAAAAAAACATTGAAACAGAACAAAGGGATAAGGCAACATCTCAACAGTCATGCAAATATGAGAATACAAAAGGCATACTCACACACACAAAAGCCTACAAAATAGGCCGATCTTTGACTCATTTTTCAACTTTCGCTTCTTTTTCCTCTGAAGGTGAGGGTTAAAAAGGGGGTAATTTTCATTCTAGGAATAAGTATATCGCATTTGTCCCTTTTTTTTCATTCGTCGCGTTCTTGGTTCTTATGCGTTGCAGATGGATATGCTGAATTGTGGTTAAATACACAGGAATGGATCTCTCTTTTGTGTTTTTTCCCCTTTCTTGTTGCCCTATTCCTTCACAGGAAGTTTTCCCCAAACGCATGATCCGCGGAACATGATGTAGATGGCGAGACCGAACATAATCCCTCCAACAAAGAAGCCCACGCCCAGCATGACGGATCCAGTCTTGATCTCATCACAGTTGTCCAATTGATTCACAAGCGTATCCACAATAAAATTACAGTCAAGAAGAGGCCTGGCATACGAGACAGCAATACTGATGTTGTTGACCTGTGCGGCAGCGTAGAGAACAGTAGCGGCAGCTCTCCTGATATTTACACTGCTGCAGCCTGCTTGGCATTCAGCAAGGGTACACGAGGAACTTGGTGTGGGGCAGGCCATAGTGTCTGCTTTAACGGTTGTATCAGCCACCACAGAGGCAACGGTATCGAAATTGGGACACTGGTCCGAAGTGACAATGTCATTGCCGCACTTCAAAGGTTTTTGCGTCGCGGATGTTGGCGTGTTGTCGCACGCTTCCAAAAGTGTAGAACAAAAATTATTTGATAGTTTCGTTTCTGCGGACCTGACCTCAGCGTTAGCGGTAGCGAAGTCAAAATTCTGTTGACAGTATGGTACCAAATACCACTGGAAGATTCCTGGCTGTCGATTGTACTGCAAAGACACCTCACCGCATCCAGCCGTAGTGAAATATGCCAGTAAAGTGCCAACCACGGCCAGAAGAGCAAAGATGAAACCAAAAAACCAGTAAGCGCAAGAAATGCACAGCGGAAAGCATGGAATGCAGCAGTGGCAGCAGGCAAACGGGATAATGAGAAGAACCAGCGCAACACCAACGGCGCCAACGCAGTACGACACAATAGATATGATGTTGATGTACTTGTACAAGTTGTCGCGGGCGTTGCTCACCGCCGAGTTGACAGTGTCACTGACGTCGTTGAAGGCTGTGAGGTCCACACTGATGCCATTAATGGGCTCGCGTGTACCAGTTGTCCAGTTGGAGGTGAAATCGATGATTCTCTCTCCGGTGTTATTGAAGTATTGGAGAGGACCAGAGATCGTGTCATCGAGAAGTCTGCCAGAGGTTTTCGACAGCAAATCAACGCCATAAATGACAAGAATGCACACCGCACAGCTCCAAAGAATGGCATAGATGATCCACATCCAGAGGCAGCAGCGGGAGTTTCTTGTCTTGTCACTGGATGATGGTTTGCAGCAGCAGCAGCAACACGAAACGCATAGAAATAACATCGGGAAACTGACCAAGAGGACCAAAAACAGGAGTGCACAGAATCCAGGAAACACTAAATATTTCCATTGGCTCCGGAGGCGATCCGTGCTCGCCAAGCAGGTCAGCACGTCGTTTGTGGCGCTTGGTCCTTTCCAGATAGTTTGGCATTCCAACGATTTCTGCGCGGAGACTGTCGTTGACACAACCACGAGGAGTGCCAAGACGGCTAGCCCGAGCGATTTTGCTGTAATACTGAACATCCACTTTCCGTCGAGTTGTTAACCTTCTCTCTTAGTATTAATAAAAAGGGCTTAGTCTTCAACAGCAATGTCGAACAAAGACGACAACAAAAAAGAAACGGGGAGAAAAGCAAAAATGCTTGTTGCCTCAGAGAGATGATAAGTGAGTGGATTGATCATTTTCACGATTTATCGACCACGTCGAATTACATTTCAACAAAGCATTCTTATTTTCCATTGTAAGTGTGCGTGCTAGTCGAANCCAGTCCCCCCACCCACCTTATTTTATGGTTTCAAACTCCCCCTCTGCTTGGGCTTGCTCTCGGACTAGGATATTGGAAAAGGGGAAGTGCCGTCTACTGAGGAAGCGCAATCCCTCGCCTTCAGCCATGGACCCAACAGGTCTGAGCCCCATTTCCGCCTCTCGGAGATCGGATCTACAGCATCACATGGAGGGTGAGGCGGCGTAGATAGGGATATTCATCGTATGTTGGCGCTACACGTGTAGCGGAAGATTAGTTACATTTAAAAAAAAAAAAATTTTTTTTTTTAAATGCAAGGATTTAAGGGGGGCAAAAGGTGGTGCCAAAAAAAAAAAAATGCAAATAATAATAATAATAATAATAAATCCATGTACGTGCACCATTTGGCGAAAAGAAAAAAGAAGATTGCTGCGCAATTCAACTATTCTGTTCATCTTGTTATGGACACATGCTGAAGAAACAGGCTGGCGTGCATACTATGTACACATAGCATGCACAACACAAATATAAGATTTTTTTTCTTTTTTTCAAAGAAGGAAGCACTGTGTCCGCTCCTCTTGCCTGCCTCCGTCATCAAAAACGAAAACAAAAAGCAGCAACAACAACAACAAAAGGCGGATAGATGCGTAATAGAGGCAAGAATGCGCACAGAGGATCAAGCGTTTATTGAGTGCTGATCAACAAGCAAAAAAAAAAAAACATAAAAACGAAACTCGACTTTTTCCACGCGTTCCAAAAGCGTATTAAAAGCAAAACAAGATTATAATTGTTATTTTCTATTTTATCACTTATGAAAATGTTCCCGAATTCAAAATGCAGGCCAAAGTTCCACATAAGCACGCGAAGTTATACCCCTTTTCACTTTGGGTTGTGTTTCTCCTTCTTCTTCTTCTTGTGCAAACTGCCCCAAATACACGAGCCACGGAACATGATGTAAATGGAGAGGGCGAACATCAGGGTGCCCGTCAGGAAGCCCAAACCCAACATGAGTGTTCCCGTTCTGAAGTCGTTGCACGTTTCCAGACCACCCGCAATCTTATCGATCACGAAATTCCACTCGAGAAGTGGTTTAGCGTATGTAATGGCAACACTTGCGTTACGAGCCAGCGTGGCGGCCTCGAGGATTACTCGCGCGATTGTGGTAACAGCTGGGATCGTGCAGTTAAAGGCGCACTCAACGAGGCTGCAAGACTTACCCTTTTCTGGACAAGCCGTGGTGAAGCCCTTTATTTTGGTGGAGAGCAGCACTTGAGCCATTGTGCCAAAGTCATTGCAGTCTGTACCCCGCGTGATGCCACCACCACACTTGAGAGGCTTCAAGGATTTCGCGCTGCCGTTACCGACTTGTTGGATAAACTCCAGCAGCGCCTCAGGAATACTTTTTGGATTAAAATCCTTTGGAATTGATGCAGGTAACGAGGCGGGTAGGTTCGCCAGCAAATCAGGATTGATTCCCGCAGGGAGGTTCGAGGGGTTGATTCCAGCTGGTAGTCCACCGGGAAGGGCACCAGCAAGACCTTCGGGAAGTTTGCCGCCTGGCGCGAGGGCACCCAAGCCCCCCCCAACTCCACCGGCACCACCTGAAGCTCGAGGGGTGGAAGCTCCGCCAGACCCAGTTAGGCCAGAAAGAGAGGTTAAACCACCATTTCCACTGGCGAGTGACTTGGGAATACTGGGAAATTCTGCGGTGACGGCATTGATACCTGAGAATAGCTTATCGAGCTCGGCATTTTCTTCATTATCACAGGTTTGCAGCAATCTACCACAAGCTTCATTGGAAAAGGAGACTTCAGCCTCACGCACCACCTTGTTGATGGCCCGGAAATCAAAGATGGTCTGACAGTACGGCACCACGTACCACTGAAAAACGCCCGGTTTCCGCTCATGCTGCAATTTTATCTCACCACAACCGGCTGCAAATGTGAAGGACATTGCATTTAGAATAACACCCAAGATGGCGAACAAAGCGCCAAAGATCCAGTATATGCATGAAATACACATTGGGAAGCATGGAATGCAACAGTGACAACAGGCAAACGGGATGATGAAAAGCATCAGCGCGAATCCAGTAGCACCCACAGCATATGAAACCATGGAGACTATGTCCAGGTACTTGAAGAAGGTTTTTCGGGCATCATCAAGAGTGCCTATTACTTGATTCTGTACTGTGGTGAAGGGTGTAATATCCAGAGGTATTTGTTCAATCGGTCTGCGCTCGCCTGTCGTCCAATTGGACATAAAGTTTATGATATTTTCTGCTGTGGAGTTGAAGTAGTGTACAGGACCTGCAAGCGTATCATCAACAAGCTTTGGGACGGATGCCATCAACAGTTTGGCACCAAAAATGATGAGAACAAAAACAAGCAAACCCCAGAGAAGGGCGTAGATAATCCACATCCAAATACAGCAGCGGGCCACATCCATACTTCTTCGTGTATTGGGTGCGCAACAAGAGCGGCAACAGAGTGCAAAGAGAAATATAATTGGAAAGCTCACAAGGATTAAAACAAATAGCGCAGCATTAACGATAGGAATAATCATGGAGCGAATCTGCGCCCTTGCTCTTTCCTGGTCCGTAAGGCATTTAATTACATCATTTTTCGCGCTTGGGCCTTTCCATACCTTGTCGCACAAGAGAGACTCTCGGGCGCTGAATGCCGTCTGCGGATTGTATGGTAGGCTCGAGAGTTCGAACGGCAACGAAACGTCAGGAATGTCAACTGGTAATTCATGAGCACTTGGTGCCTTCAATGGTTCCGTCGATTTTTGCGCGTATACTCCCGTCGAAAGAAGCACGAGGAGTGCCAACATGTACATATTTGATTTAAAGAGAAACATGTACTTCTTTAAAAAAATATTATTCATTGTGGCGCTTTTTTTTTTTTCCTTCCTCTCTTTCTCTCTTTCAATGTATATAGACAAATACATTTTACAAACAAAGAAAGAGTCAAAAAGACGAATGACAAAGAGAAGGAACAAACCAAATAGAAAAGAAGAAGAGGAGAGGAGTATAGTTGCAAATCTCCAGTCTAACAACAACTGGTGCCACTTTTTCTTATTTTTTCAGTTTACAAGAAAAAAAAAAAATAATAATAATAACAATACAAACATAAAGTTTTTTTTTTTCCCCTCTAAATATTATCAAGGCATTTAATGCCTTGGAAAAGAGAAAGAAACTTTCACTTGTATCTTCCCCACTGGAGAATTCCTCCAGTCACGCAAAAAAAAAAAAAAGAACCAAAAGATATATATATATATATATATATATATTCTAAATAACAAAGTTTCAAACTGACTTCACGGGCAGATAATTTGGTAGTGTGATCCACAAAGTAGAAAATAATGCAAAAACTATTATTATAAAGAAAAATAAAGTTAATGTGCCAGAGTTGGGCAGAAGGCACATGATGCAAATTATTTTTCCAACGTTCAAATGACTAAGCATGTGTAAAAGTACTTCTCCGTACCTATAACCATTTCACTTGCCATTTATCCTGATTGATTGCTTGCTTTTTTCATAGATACACGGATTATGAAAAAGCAAGCAAAAAAAAAAAAGTAAAAATTTAATATTTTGGATGTTCTTTTTGTGCGTTTTTAGAGATGAAGTTGAAGATATTCATATCTGTGGTACCTTCTTCTACATTAAAACCTCTCCTTTTCTTCCTTTTATATCCCTCAACACCCCCTTTTTTTTTTCTCTTCCCTCCACATGTCTGGATATTCATGGGTTTGCCTATTATGTGCTTATTGGTGTATCTTTCCTTCTCTTTCCGTTTAAGTATATATATATATATATATATATTTCGCATCAACACTGCTTTATTGAGTGTATTCGTCACAGTCCCTGTCATTGTGTTGTAAAGAGAGACCTCCCCAGATGCACGAGCCGCGGAGTGCAACATAAATGGCAAGACCGAACATTAAACCACCCACGCAGAAACCGAAACCAAGAAGAAAAAAGGACGTTTCCAAAGCACCGCAATTTTTTACGGAATCTGCAAGTTTGTCAACGAGAAAGTTACAATCGAGAAGAGGTACAGCATACGACAAGGCGATACTGGCATTGTTGGCAAGCGCAGCAAGTTCCATAATGTGACCAGCTTGAGATTTAATATCTGAATTTCTGCACCCCTCTGCACACTCTGTCAAGGTGCAAGTTGCATCAGTTTCAGGACAAACATTAAGACTCCTCTTAACAGTGGTATTGAAAAGCACACTGGCCACTGCGTTAAAGTCCAGGCAATCCAATGATGATTTTATGTTATTGCCGCACAGAAAAGGACGGACGGGTGTGACTCCTGAATGTATAGAAGCTTCACTTTTTTCACTGGAAAAGGGGGACGCCTGGATTAGACTCAAAAGCGTAGATGCAGCTTTTGTAGTAGTTAAGGGTTCAGCATTTTGTACTCGTGATTGGGTTTCATCATTGTCGCAAAAAAAGAGTAACTCTTTACAGGCATCCTGTGATAATCTAGCCTCCGTTTCATTCACTTCGTTACACAATGCCGTAAAACCAAAATGCTGCTTGCACGTAGGTACGACATACCACTGAAATAAACCTGGCAGTCGATTATGCTGCAATTCCACTTCTCCACACCCAACCACGGTCAGGTACGCCACCAAATTTAAGATAACAGCAAGGAAAGCAAATACAGTAGTCATGGCACAACAGGCACAAGAGAAGCAGAGTGGAATGCATGGAATACAGCATCGCACACAGGCAGTGAGGACGACAAGAAGAATCATGCCAATAACCACACCAGAGACTCCATATGATACAAGAGATGTCAACTTAAGATGGAGTAAGTGTATGGAACGGACTTCTCCCAAGAAAAAGTTTATCTTTTTACTGACATTAATAAAGGCGGTAAGGTCCAAAGTGACACCTCTTAACGGCTCACGGGTTCCGCTTGACCAGTCAGAAGTGAGGTCAACGATTCGCTCTGCCGTGTCATGAAAATAGTGAAGAGGTCCGAAAACTGTGTTATCGATGAGTTCTGGGGCCGCTGTGGTTAGCATATTCATACCAACAAAGATGGTAGCGATGGCAAGAGCGCACCACAGTAACGCGTAAATGATCCACAACCAAAGACAGCAGCGAGATCGTGTGGATTGTGGCCTTGTACGGGGTATACAATTTTTTCGACAGTCACAACACGCGACACAGAAGAACACAGTGGGAAAACTGCACATTGTCACGAGTAACAGTACCGCATTGAGTGCTGTAAGAAGAAGCGGAGTCCAATTAGCCTTGAGACGCTTCACGTCCATGATGCAATCCTTGATACTGTTCTTGGGGCTTGGACCAGCCCACACATTTTGACAATGCAGTGACGGAGGAGGTGGGAGCACTTGCTGTTGTCGTTTCGGTTTCATCCTTTCATTCAGGTGCCAAGGAAATCGAGGAAGAGAAGGCAACCCTTGTGCCAGAGGTTGGGCGGTGATTACGCACGGCAGGAACACCAACCACAGCACCAGCAAAAAAGTATGAACTTGACGAATCATCATACGATCGCGTTTGTGAGATTGTTACTTCTGCTTGATGTTCCTTTCTGCTCTCCCTTCCTATTAGTAGGAAAAAAGAGAAAATAAAGAAGCGAAAAAGAAGAGACCGGTTTAACAAAAATAGGTACGGTACTCGAGAAAACGTCGTTTAGTTTTTTTGGTTTGTATTGTTACATATCATACTCCCATTAAACGCGCGTTACTGTTTCTTTTTTTTTTTTTTTCGAGGAGGGAGGCGTGCTTTCTGCTTTCGCGTTTGTAATCATTGAAATAAAAGCAAAAATCCACAAGAAGAAGAAGAAGCAGAAATAGAGAGAGAAACGTTGCTCTTATTTTCCCTTTTTCTTTCTCGTATGGTTTTCTCTTTTTTTTTCTTTATCTTGTATTCTCTTGTTTGTTGATTAGATCTATTCTATTATTCTTTTTCACTTGTTCGATATTAATCTAATTAGCAGTACTCTTCTGTTAGAAGAAACTCCGTGAGACGCACGTACACCTCCTTTTGTGTCGTGCTCAATCGCTGTATATCCTCATCGGCGTCGCATGCGTCCCTACCGCATTGTCGCAGTTGCTGCCAGAGTCGCAGCATTGAACCATACTTTGTCGCCAATTGCACGGCCAATCCGGAAGAGCAGCCACGCACACACATCAGCATGCGCGGAAAGGTTGTAACCGCTCGCAGTGTCTGTTTTAATCGCGTCATGCGTTCCAACGCCAAGGGACCATCTGACAGTACTGTTCCTATGGTCCCTTGTTGGGTTGACATTTGGTGCTTGACCACCAATGCGGAGCCCAAGTGTTTTAAAAAGGTCATACTCTCCGACACATGACGTGTGCGCACGACACGAAATCGTTCTCGAGAAGCGAGTGAGGCGCAAGCGGATAAAACACGTCGCCGTTCGTCGGGGCGTAACGCATCTAACGTGCCCTCCACAAGCCAGATAATCGATGGAAACGGAGAGGAGGAGAGGAGACGACGCTGTTCATAGTAACGTGACCCTGCTATGCTCGCACACAAGTCACGCACCGTTTTACGCTCCACTACAACAGGAAGAAGTTGAAATTGGTCATTTCCACTCTTGTTATGATCAGTACCGTAAGTAGTAGATGTAGCAAACATAAAATCTCCACAGGGTAGTGTCGCGGAGCGGGCATCAACACCACTTTGGGTGAGAGTCTCCAGAACCTGTTCATGCCCTCCACGCAATCGCTCGCGATTATCAACAACAAGAAACCACATGGGATGTGATGCCAAGGAAGCATCTGTTCCCAGCGCAGGAATCGCACCATTAGTAGTACTTGTGGTTGTGGTTGTTGTTGCTGCGGATGAGGTCGCTGTGTCGCCGCGTTGTCGTTGGTCTCGTCGTCGCCTTAATAAAAGTGCAGCCACAAACTGTTGGGGTGTACCGACACTATTCCCAGAAGTCGCCGTTGGCGCTTGATCGATTATTTCTTTTTGTCTTTGTCCTTCTTGTTGTTCGGGTGTTTCGGGTGTGGGTGAGCGAAATGGCGTGCGCATCCGTTGTGAGCGTTGCAACGCGGCCGACAGCGGAGAAACGGGAGAGGTGCGCTCTAACTGCACCTTTCTTTGTTGCCGCAACCGCGCAAGGAGGTCGCGCTTTGTGCCGCTAGTAAGGAGACCAAGGGCGGCGCACTTCACCCGCAAATCTGCCACGCGAAGACGCAACAAATCCTCACTCTCATTTGTACTCTCATGACGATCCGATTCAAACTCAAACTCGAGGCTCATGTTTGAATTACTGTTACTGTGATGGTGATAATAAGTGTGATTATGATTCTTACTGTTTGTGGGGGCACTACTGTCATTGTTGAGTTCATACTGTGCCAGAAGTGATGGTAAACCAAATGCGTGTTGCGAGGCACACACCCCAACGCACCGAAACGGAAAAGACGGAACAAGACGCATCCTCGACCTTTCCACATCACTAACCATCCCGACGTCACCATCTTTGTGCGCAGTATGGGACGTGAAGTATGCATCCAGGGCGAGTAGAGCATCGCGAGAACTGCCTTGCAGAAATGTGGCAGCCGCGGCACTCACAATAGGCATGGGATATTGACGCAACGCGCGGCAAAAGAGAGGGAATTGATTGGGCCATGTTCGCTCCAAATAGACGGCAAGGGTCTCATTGCTGTTATTGCATGAAAGACTTGGGTTTGTGCGCGGGGATAGCATACTTCATGAAAGGATAACGCCAAGTTGGCCAAGGGTCTTCCAAGGAGTACGGAGGAGGAAGGAAAACAAAAAAGATATAATAATATATAAAAATAATAATAAAGCACTCAAAATATATATATATATATATATATATATATATATAGTACCTTAAAAAGAAAAGAAAATAGGCATAGAAAAAAAAAAGGAGATGGTTTGAGCACATCAGGTACATGCAGAAGAAAAAAAAAACAGGGTAAGTAATTACACGATAAAAAGGAGCGCATGAAATAGTGTAATTATGGAAACATTTAGATTCCTTTTGTTATATTTTGGAGCGAATGAAACATCAATAACAAGAAAAAAACCAAGAAGAGAGTGAGGGCAAAAAAAAAAAAAACTGGGGATCACAACGCTGACGCATTGTCATCCGTGTTATCATTCAGAAAGGGTCTTACAAGATGAAACGCGAGTATTGCATTTGCACGAATTATTTTTTTTTTTTGATTTCGTTTGTCTATTCTTCTAGGGAACAAACAGCAAACTCAATTAATACTCATCCATTTCACTGTAATCCTTTCCTTTCCTATCTTTTTTTATTCCCCACCAACTCTTTTTTTTTTCTTTTTGCTCTTGTCGTTTTCATCCCTCTAGTGATTCACTTCTTTCCTTTTCTTTTTTTTTCCTTTTTAAACATTAATAACTCTTTTTTTTTTTCTCATTACAGAGTAGGGAGAGTGTTTTTTTTTTTTTCTCTTTACCATCGCACTTTAGCTTAACAAGAAAAAAAAAATGCATAAAAGAAATGAGGAGTTTCTACTTGGAAGGATTCCAGCTTTAAACCTACACGCGCTCACCTTTGAGGCCGTGTTTCCAGAAGTAGAATGTGGGCAACTCGCCATCCCAGTTGCAGAGGACAATTAAACCATTGTCGGGGTCCTCCTCGTTGCCCTCCGGGATAAAGAACTGGTAGTCGTTGATGTCCTTCAGCACCTTCTTCACAAAGGCGGCGGCGTTGGTCTGGAAAGCCTTCTTCTCGTTCTCGTCCTCAATCTTCTCGAGCAGCTGCTTCATGTATCCTCGGATGTGGGCCATGTAGGAGCTCTTGTCGTAGCTCGTCTCGGTGTAGCGGTTGTTGTGCACAACATCAATCACGCGTTGCTTCGCATCGTCCACGTCGCCGGTGGCGCCCTCGCCGGCGTCATCGTCCACGTTGGCGGAAATGCCATAGTCCTCGCCGCCAATCTCAATGTAGCGGCCCTTCACAGTGTACACAATATCGCCTTCCTCTTCGAACGGCTTGTCATTGTCGCACACAACCTCGGCGTTCGTCAGAATGTCCTTATAAATACGCATGATGGCTTGTGGGTGTCTTTTCTTTAGTTTTTTTTTTTGTTTGTTAAAGAAAGAATTCTTTACGTACCTCGAGAAGCGACAAGTAGCTCACTTTTAATAACATGCAATACAAACATGAAGCGAAAATGTTATGAATTTGTGTGAAGAAGATGACGCATGCCAAAACATAAAAAGAGAAAAAAAAGATACCAATAACGCAAAAAAATAAAAAAAAAGAGATCTTTCGAGATGGAAATACAACGAAGCAGGCAACGCAGTGAAGATTTCTTCTTTGACTTTTTATTTCCGCCTCTACATTTATCCACAGTTAGAGAATCGAATGAGTACAATTTAAGTATCTGGAAAGCTTTATTTTACCTTCTTTCTTCTTCTCTTGTTTGTTTCTTTATTAGTTTTATATAAAATTTTTTTTCCATTTTTTTCCCCCGTTTTCCTTCCTCGTTAGGGAAATACGGTAGACAGGCGAGAAGAAACAGAGTAATACTGCTTCCCTCTTTCTATTCGGTCACGTCATTCGATTCAGCACGAAAAAACTGTCTTAATCGGATCGCCTTCCTTCCATCCTTGTTCCTGAACAATTTTCTTGCTCTTATTTTTATGTTCCTTATTTCTTTTCTCTCTCCTTTTTCATTGTTTTTTTTTTTGTTGTTGTTCTTCTTGTTTTTTTACTCAATTCATACACCTTAACCAATATCATCGCTCAGCTTGCAAAGATTCTTTTCACAAAAAAAAAAAGAGCAAAGAATCTTCTGTTTTTGTTTTCTGTGTACAGCTTTTTTTTCCCCTTCCTTTTTCGTTTGTCCGCATTCCTTACGTTTGGAGGAGTGGATATGTGGATAGAGAGGTTCACCGCGCGATTAAGTGTCCATTACGGGCTTCACTCGACAAGAATATCGTCAAGTGTGCAGTAAAAAAAAAAGCAAAGACGGCAACGACGCACGAAGAAGAAAAGAAAACCAATAATGAAAAAAAAAAAAAGAACAGTTTCACCAGCTTTAAACCTACACGCGCTCACCTTTGAGGCCGTGTTTCCAGAAGTAGAATGTGGGCAACTCGCCATCCCAGTTGCAGAGGACAATTAAACCATTGTCGGGGTCCTCCTCGTTGCCCTCCGGGATAAAGAACTGGTAGTCGTTGATGTCCTTCAGCACCTTCTTCACAAAGGCGGCGGCGTTGGTCTGGAAAGCCTTCTTCTCGTTCTCGTCCTCAATCTTCTCGAGCAGCTGCTTCATGTATCCTCGGATGTGGGCCATGTAGGAGCTCTTGTCGTAGCTCGTCTCGGTGTAGCGGTTGTTGTGCACAACATCAATCACGCGTTGCTTCGCATCGTCCACGTCGCCGGTGGCGCCCTCGCCGGCGTCATCGTCCACGTTGGCGGAAATGCCATAGTCCTCGCCGCCAATCTCAATGTAGCGGCCCTTCACAGTGTACACAATATCGCCTTCCTCTTCGAACGGCTTGTCATTGTCGCACACAACCTCGGCGTTCGTCAGAATGTCCTTATAAATACGCATGATGGCTTGTGGGTGTCTTTTCTTTAGTTTTTTTTTGTTTGTTTGTTAAAGAAAGAACTCTTTACGTACCTCGAGAAGCGACAAGTAGCTTGGTGCTAACACAATATAAGAAAGGGTAAAAAGCGTTATGAGTACGTAAGGCATTGATAACAACCAACAACAACAAGCAATAACAAAAGAAGTAGCGGTAAGAGGCGACAACGGGACAACATCTGTAATAGGCATGAATTTATAATTACAAAGAAGGAAAAGAATGAACTCTTTCGAGAAAATGAAAATAACTACTCAGAGGGTGTAAAGAAGTATAAATCATCATAAAAAGTGGTCCCGAAAAGTAAAGTGGAAGAATTTTGAAATGATTCATGTACACCTCTGCGTGCCTCATGGCGTACGCATAAATAAATAAATATATATATATATATATATATACGTGTGTGTGTGTGCCATTTACTCGGACTCCACTATTCTATTCTCCTCTTTCCAACGACTGTCATCTACTTCATCTTTTTCCCCTTTTTTTTCCTTGTTCTGTGTGCATGCCTTTCCATTTTAATTTTTATTCGCCTTTTTTTTTCTTTTCTCTTTCTCTCTCGTGCATTAAACGTATTATATATATATATATATATATATATTTGAAAATATATAACGAAACGAATACTATCATTGTCCACTGTTTGTACGTGTGTGTTTAACCTAATTATGACTGCTGAAACACATCATGAATATCTGCTGTTGTGGTATACACGAGTGGTTCCCCTCGGCTTCCGCACGCCCCCAAAATGTGCGGTGAGTTCGGATGAAACGCGAGTGAGAGCACCGCCCCGGTGCGGTAGGATCTGGACACAATAAGGCGCGGGGCCTCTGCCGTGTCCCTCGCGTCCCACAGACTGACATTCCCGTCCTTCCCCCCTGTCGCCAAAAGCCCTGGGAGGTGTGGGGAGCACGCAAAGGTGGCGTCGCCCTCGTGTACGCGGAGTTGCCAGAGCGGTTGCGCCGCCATGCGCGCCTCCACCGCCATCCACGCCCCGTCACTTGTGGAGGCGTAGAGGCGTTGGCCCGCGCCGTCTCCGGGAGGGGCGAACTCGACGCGCTCAATCACTCCGCCGGCGGCAAAGCGCATGGCGGCCTCCGTCGGCGCCCGGCAGTCGCGCAGCACGACCGTCGCGTCAAACCCGCCCGAGAGGAGAAGGTGCGCCTCCGTCCGGTGCCAGTCGAGGCTCTGCACCTTGTCGGGCTCCGTGTATGTCCCGACACAGGCAAAGGCGTTGAGGTCCCACAGTTTGATGCGGCTGTCCGCGCCGCCGGTGGCGAGGATGTGCTGCGCGCGGGTGTTCCAACGCACCGCGAGGACCGCGTCGGTGTGCGAGTCGGGTTTCAACATGCGCGGCTTAATGGCGCGTCGGTAGTTGTCCTCCCACCTCCCGCAGCCACCGAGGAGACACGCCGGCTCCACCGCGTCCATGACGTCGAGGTTCCACACCTCCACAAAGGGCCGCATGGTGCCAACCGCGCAGAGGGACATGGCGCCATCCGTGAGCCACGCCGTCGCGAGGGGAAAGGCCGCCACCTCCACGTCGTGGTGCACGTAGAGACTGTCCTCCGGCTCATCGTAGACGAAGAGCTCGAGCCGCGGCTGCTCCGCGTCGGCGGCGGCGGCGGCAAAGATAAGGTCCGTCTCCTTAAAGCGCGTGTCGTTGTGCTCCTCCTCGTCGTCGGAGTGGACTTGCTCGAGGATGGTGTCCGGACCGCCGCCGAAGGGCATGTGGTCCGCCGCGTCGCTCGCGTCATCGGTGTCGTTATCGTTGGCGTCGTGGTTGGGATCAGCGGAGGCATTGCGCGGGTCGGACTCCTCCGCAAAGTCCGGATTCTGCCGTCGCAACTTTGTCCGAACCGTTTCAATGCTGTCGGTGGAGTGAATCGGCTCCGCCTTCATGGCACCCTTTGGTACCCATGAAAAGGAAGTCAACATGGTGACGAAACTCCCCTAACTGCGTGACTTTCCTGTAATCTGAATATATATATATATATATATATATATATTTGATAACAATAACAACACCAAAAAAAGAAAAAAAAATACGTATATATGCAATGAGAGAAAAAGAAAGCGTGCGCGAGAGCGAGAGAAATCCGTCAATTCGAAACAGAGAGAGAGAGAGAGAGAAGAAAAAAAAAAATTCGTTAAGGAGGAGGAAATCTATGTCATTAGATTGCAGATTCCAATTGCAATCTGCCAACGAGGGTACGTAAACAGGCAAACAAACAACAATGAAAATACACAACACAATGCTGAGGAATGCTCCTATTCATTATTCTTTTTTTCTTCTTCTCCCTCTCTCTCTCTCTCTCTCTCTCCCAAAATCACAACAACAACAACACTACATAACGCAATATAGTTAAAACTCACACAAAATAGCATAACATATACCTGGTGATTTGAAATATAAATATAAATATATCAAGAGAGAAGAAAAGAGAGTTAGAAGGAGAAGGAGAACGAGAGAGCGTGTGTGGGAAGGGACAACAAGAAACACAAGAAACGCAGGTGTAAAAAAAAAAAAAAACACACAATAACAACAACATGAATAACAAAAAAGAGAGATGCGGTGCTCATTCCCCGCTCACAAGCGTGATTGTAATCGCCTAACAATCTTTTGAATGAACGTCCGTTTCCACCGCTTTTTACCTGAAGTGGACTTATCTTGTGTGGTGGCTCCCGTTTCTGCCGTCTCCTCCAGAGGTGGTGTGTCCGTCACGTCGTGTGATGCCTCCGCCTCCTCCTTCGCTAACCCCTCCATTTGCTCTCCAATGTGTTGGTTTGGCTTAAACTGTGCAAGCCGCCGGAGTGTGGTGAGCTGTGCGCCAATCACGACATTCACAATCGCGGCCGGTAGCATTCCCATGGGGTGCACCAAAGCCACATAACTCAGCCTACACCCGCCCCCCTCCGTGGGTTGGGCGAGAATACCCGAGAAGAGCATCAACGCACGGACGTACCTCGACTGCCGCGGATCCATCGGCACGGCGTACCCCATCGGCGTGGAAAGCGCCTTCACCCACGCCGTCCCATCCCGCCGCCGCTCCATCGCGACGACCATCTCAAACTCCCGATTCTGCACGAGCGGAATGGGGGAGTGGACGGCGAGGTACTGCAGCGCCACCCGCCGCTCCCCCTCGCGCAGCGGCAGCACGTCGACGTCCGCCAACTCCCCCCCCTCCCCCTCCGGCGGCCGCAGCACGCGGATGTCGCGGAGCTCGACAAGGTGGGCGTCCCACTGCCGGCGCAGCGGGGGGGTGAGGGCGGCGAGGAGTTCGTTCGGGGCAAACGGCAGAGACGCCTCCGCCCGCATCAAATGCATCGGGCAGTCCGCCACGGCGCGGCTGTAGATGGACGCCCCGCAGGCCGCGTCGTGGGCGACGAGGGCGAAACCGCTGCGCGACGGGTCGGCGCGGAGAACGCGCTCCACATCGCGGAAGTCAATGGCGGCGCGGTAGAGGTCCGCGTCGTTGTCGGGGACACGGCGCGCGGAGACGGCGGCGGCGCTGTCGGAGAAAGGCTTCACTAAATACGCCATCCAATCACACACACGCCAAGACGCTCGCTAAGAGGAAGTCATACACACAGCACGTAATGGAGTGGGACACACAAATAGACACACACGGGGTACGTGTTTGTGTCAATGACAATAAACAGAGAGAGAGAGAGAGAGAGAGAGAGAGAAAGGAAAGAAAAGAAAAGGGGAAAGAAAAAAGGAAGAGTTTGTAAAAAATATACAGACATAGTTTAAAAAACAAAGCAAAACAAAAAAAGATATTCAAGCGTCATGTCTGTTTTTCTGTTCGTTTTTATTGTAAAAATACAGAATCACCATCTCTTGTTATTATTATTATTATTTTTTTTTTTTGCTCTTGTATATATGCATTAATATAAACATTTTCATAGATGTATATATTCTTTTCAATGTGCGTTGACGCGTCCCACATTCGTCTTGTGGTCTATTCTTTTTTTGTTTTTGTTTTAAATTGTTTCGCAGCTTCGGCTGCACTATACATGGGTTTTTTTGTTGTTGTTTTTTTGTGTGTGTTTTGTGCGTTCGCATTAATCTGAGTGTGTCTTTCAGTGTTGTGAGGTTGCCTGTCTAAAACAATTTACATCTGCATTGCGCGTCTTCCATGCACGTGCCATTTCATATGCGAAACCACACATGGACGCAAAAGCAAAAAGTTACGAACAGCAAGAATACAAAAAAAAAAATTTTTTTTTTTTATATTAGCAACAACAACAATAACAACACCAACCAGCAAACAATAATAATAGTAAAAAGAGGTATCATTCAACAATAACAATAGCAAAAAAAGAAAAAAAAAAGTACTATGGGAACAATGATAATAGTACTTACTTGTGCCATTTGTAAAATGGCGACATCGAAAAATACAAAAAACAAAAACAAAAAAAAAAAAGGAGTCCAAAGCACAAAAAGGAAAAATTCAAGGGTAAAGCGCGTTTCCCCATACCTCTAAATCCCACCACATCCTTCTTTTTCTCCTTCTCTTTTTTTATATATATATTCATTCATCTATTGTGTCTCTTCTCCTCTTAGTTTGGCCTTGCGGCTTGTTTTGATAGCAGGGAGGGCCCGTTCACCAAGTCCGCCTGTTGTTGTTGCATATGTTGCCATTGACACTCGAGTCGATGAGCTTCCTGTGACACCGTACTTGGCCGCGGCAACACCACCGGCGCCAACACATGCCGTGACGTGACGAGTGATGGTGCGTCCCGCCGCTCGCGCTGCCGCTCGGCCCGTTGCTTCTTGTACTCCTCCATCCGCTCCGCCAGCTTACGCCGTGTGACGAGGGCGGACCGCAGCTCGCCACCCTCCGACGGTTTCTGTGTGGGCCTTCCGCCGCCTCGTCCGCGCGGGGTGTTGTCGCTTTGGTGGGGAGACCCCGTCTCGACGCGCGTCGCCGCGTCCGGCGAGGACGTCCGCGGACTCTCCGCCATTCCCGCCATTCCCGCCGGCCGCACGGAGGCCCGCCGCGGCTGCGCCATCTGCGCCACCTGCGGCATGGACGGCAGCTGCGCCACCTGCGACATGCGCGGCGCGAGGGCCGGGACGTCCTCCAGCAGCGACACGCGCGCCCCCCCCGAGTTGGGACGGCGCAGCGCGGGGACCTCCGCGAAGGACCCCAACGACGTCTGCGAGCGCTGCGAGCGCGAGAGCGGGCGGGGGGCGGACTCCGTGACGAAGAACGGCTGCGGGCGCGGGGAGTTCATCGCCGGCGTCGGGACGGGCGGGGTGGCGGAGCGCGGGGGGCGCCCCCGGTGGGCCACGCGGCCGCACGGGACGACCTCCTCGTCGCCCGGCGCGCCGTGTCCGCTGAGGAGCCCGTCGAGCAGCGCCTCCTCCTCCTCCAGCGCGGCGGCGGCGGTGGCGGGGCGCGGGGGGTCGGCGCCGAAGGTGGACGGCTCGGCGAGGTCCCACCGGCCGCGCCCGAGGGTGCCGACGTACACGAACCCGGCGAGGACGGACGGGAGGCTCGACATGGAGTTGGCCGACCACGTGGCGGCGCCGTCGTCGAGCTGGAAGAGGCGCACGTGGTGGTCTAGCGAGGCGACGAGGAGGTGGCGGCGGCCGAGGCAGGCAAAGGCCTCCATCGCCGTGATCTCATCGGTGGCGCCGTGAAACATAAACTTACCCATAAAGCCTTGTCTAAAGTCGGATCCATCCGCCGCCGTGCATCCACGCACGTCGAAACCGCGTACACAACCGAGGGAATCACCACAAATTACACTCGCATCCTCTGCGATATATATTACACGGCGTAAACGACACGTAAAGCGACGTACGAGACGCAAACGCTGCAAGACACACTGATTCACATAGGAGTAGACGTACATAAGTCCTGTATCAAGAATGGCAAGGAGGAGGTTTTGATTTTGTTCATTAAGAAAGATAAGCTGTATCACTGCCCCACGATCTCCACCAAGCGCACTAACACCACAACCACCACTACCACCACTACCACCAGTTGTAATGCCACCAAAACCTGAAGCAGTATTCATGCAAGGGTTGTTGTTTGTAATGTTTGTACCACTACTATTACAACCAGTGGGGATATTAATATTCGGATTTGTCGCATTTGTCATCATGGTAATGTTATTGGTACTATCATCCTTACCACGCAAGGAAAACTCAAACGTGGGTGCACCTCCGCGTAAGAAGAAGAAAAATAAACGTGCGTCCGCCGTACCGAGGCAGAGATGTGCATCCCGAACAACGCAGCATGCCGTGATAGACGCGAGTGATGGTATATGCATCACAACCGATCGACTCTCCTCCACCCCACTCGGAAGCAAGGCACCGGAACCGGCCGTTATCACCCGGCAAGCGCGTGAGGCGCACGCAATGACGCGATTCCTGTGCGAGAGGAGCACTGCAACATCCGAGTCGAGCTCCGCCGCGTCTGGGGCGAGAGGTTCAACGTCGAGTGGCTCTCCTGTCGCGGGATCCCATGTCGTGAGTGTGGCGTCCTGTCCGCCTGTCACGAGGCGACGCAGGGTGTGTGCCGTCCACGCACACGAGACAACAGCCGCGCGGTGCGTCGAAAGGTGGGCACGACGAACCGCATGAGGGACATCTACATGCCGTAATAACTCTCCCGTCACTACCGACCAGGTGCGCCATTCTCCAGCGTCAAAGGTGTGCAACTCACGTTGTTGGCGGTTCAGTGCGAAGGAGACGACACCACCACTGTGGGTTGCCCCACTACTTGTACTCATCGTGTCGCCAAAGGGCATAACATTACAACTCGCACTACTATTTGTCCCACTTCCCATACTTGTCCCTCTCTCTAAGCTAGAGGGATCGTGACTGTGTCGCTTTGCCCCACTTACCGGGACCAAGGAATTCCCTCCTGCCGCAAGGGAAACACGAAGACTTCGGTGCATGGTCCCATGCGCGGGTTCATACACAAGAGGTGCACGTAGACCACAGACAAGGCGGGTGTGCTGCGGGTGCCACGTGACCGCCCCACCCTCATCTCGCACCGCACGCTCCATCATGACGCGCCAGACATCTGTGGCGGTAAAGTTTGACACCGGGGCCGGCTGGGCGATGGTGGCGAGAGAGCGGTTGGAGTGTGTTTCATACACTTTAATCATCTTGTCAGCGAGTAGGACCGCGAGGAGTGGACGACGCGGGTGCATGGCGACAGCTACAACTTCCTGTGCCTCGGAGGGAAAGGAATGCAACGGTTCATTTTGTCGACCAAACGCCCAAAGCAAGACGCGTCGATCCACATGGGCCGTTATGAAGCACTTGGACGGTGGGGCCCAATGCAGCTGTCGAATGGATTTGCCCGTTGCAGCAATAGGACGTGGTTCCCCGGCAATACTACCAGGCATCGCGGGATTGATAGGAATACGGTAGAGACAGCCATCCACCCCGGCCGTGACAAGGCTGCTGGTGTAGGAGGTGTAGAATATCCCAACCACCGCCCCGGCATGCACTTCATTCCCAAAGAGAAGCCGCAAGGGACGTGTGTTGGCACCGGCAAGGAGGGCACTCGGTCGCACATCGGCAGCGATGTCGAACGCCCCAACTGCCCCATCGGCAGTGCCAAAGAAAAAGACACCCGTGTACGTCTCAAACCAGGAACATGTTGGCGAGAGGAAACCAACGACCGGTCGAACAGGGATAGAGCGCGGGGTATCATCGGTTTGCGCATCGTGTCGACGGCGATGGTAATCCGCTGCAGTTTCCCCGTCGTGAAGGGGAACACGATGGGCACCACACGCACCAGGCCGCATACCGTAACGTTGCGTGTTTAGTGCCGAAAGCTGCATCACGCTATGTGGGGCAGTGAGAATGGAGTAGCAACCCAGGTATTTTTGAATCACAAACCCACTTGGAAACTCAAGCACAGTCAGCTGGCTATTCGTGGTGGCGATGAGGATGTAATCCTCATCATGCAGGAGGAACATCCCAATCACCCAGGCATTGCCGGCATTGTATAGGTTGCGCTGAAAGTTCCCATTCGTGATATCCCATAGTTTTACTATTCCATCGTGGCTGGCAGTGGCGACAATCCCACTCGCCGGTGCTACAAGTACACAGTCAGCAGAATAAATGTGCTGTTCACTCGCAATGAGAGCCTCTGCCTCGGACTCCAGTTGTTGTTGTCGTCGTTGTTTTTGTTTTTGCTGTTTTGTAGTAGCGATAAACTGATTTCCGCCCCCACCTCCACCCGCGCCGGATTCATGAACTAGTGTAAAGGCGAGTTCCTTCTCATCATGTCGGTGATAGTGTTCGTAGTCGTGCACAAGGTTTGTCGTTAGATCACTCCAACGCACAACGGCGTGGGATCTACACTCACGCTTCAACGGACGCGATGAGTTCGTACTCCCCGCCACCTCCGACATGATTCCTAAACTTGGGCCACCCATAGAGCTTGTCGTGGTTGTGGCAGTGTTTGATGGACCATGGGAGGCGATGACGCGCATAAAGGAGCGCGAAGGGGAGAGTCGTGTGCGGCGCATCTTTCCCTTGCTGTCACCGAGGAGTCCGCGGAGTTCGGCGTTACTCGACTCGCAGAGATCCCAGAGAAACTCATGCGCCGCCACGGGAACAGCGAAGGAGGAGGCCCATTGCGTAACCTCCTCACGCATCGAACGCAATTGGGTTTCGTCTGGAAGTGACTCGCAGTGCGTCACATCATCCTCCTCAGCAGCAGCAGCCGCTGCCGCACTGTTAGCGAGTCGACCCTCTATGACCTCAATCATAGAATAGATGAGCCATTCCCTTGTTAATGTGGGTTCCTCTTGCGAGATGGAATGCTCTCGAAAGTACTTTCCCAGATGCCGCACCTCATCTGCACCAAAAAGTGTGCCCCATGAAAAGGAAGAGGAGAGAATTTGGTTCGGGACATAGCGGGTCGCAAGGCGGAAGCCAAGGGGTAATTCATTTTTTTCCATTTTTCTCCATAAATCCCTTATTCAAAGAAAATAACACAAGAGGTGAAAGAAAGAAAGAAGGAAAAAACAACAACAATGGCAAGGCAGCAAATTCAGGACGCATACTCCTCTCCAAGGAAATCTACAACAATAACAACAACAACAACAACAGCAAAAGAAAAGAAAAGAAAAAAAAAACACCACCGGCACTCACATATCCACATATATGTGTATCCAAATATATTAATCATACGAAAAAGTTCATTTATTCATAACTGTGTAAAAAAAAGAGCAATTCATGCGTTTCAAAAAGAGAGAAAAACAACAACAACAACAACAACACAATAACCAAAAACACAAAAAAAAATATGCGATACAGACCCACCCTACACGTTTCACATACGTCAGTCATTTTTAAATCCTGTTCCCCCCTTCTCCTCCGTTTGACATCTCCTCCGCCATTCGAAGTCGCGCATGGGATGCGCGAAATCGACTCATAAACTTCTTCTTGAATGCCACATCATTTGGGTGCAGCAGGAGCGCATCGAGTGCCTCCCGATTCGCCGCCAGGTATCGCATCTCCGCCGCCCCCCCCGCGCACTCGCCGTGCACAAAGAGCCACGGCCGCCGCATGCGCTCCCCACCCCGACCACACAACGCGTTCTGCAACATGCGCTCCCACTCCGCCGCGTCCAGTGGGGTCGGCGCCTCCCACCCGTCCACCTCCCCGTCCCGCACGGCGTCCCGCACGCGTTGGGTGAGCTCCGCCACGCCCAACACGCGCGGCACCACACGCCGGGCTTGAAGTGCCTTGGCCCACCCTTCCACCACCCGCCCCTCCGCCTCCGCCGGGCCGCGCAGCACGACCACTAAGTGGGGGGATAAGATATGCGCGCGCAGCCATTGTCGGAGTCGGGCGGTGTTGCGATCGGCCACCGCGCATTGCACCTCGGGGAGGGCAGTGGAGGCCTGCACCATGTGCAACGCGAGCATATCCCCCCGACGTTGACTATTAATGGCCTCCACGAGTTGGGCAATGCGGGTGTCGAGGTCCCCATCGCGGTGGGATGGGGCAATCAACACACCGCAAACCTTTTGGGAGTGATGAAAGCGCGTCACGTCGAAGCGGCCGCTCCACGCAACGGAGAGGCGAATGGCTGAAATGGGCATTTGAAGTGCGGCGGCGAGGAGGGCGCGGTACTGATCGCGCTGCATGTACGCATAGTGCGCAAAGCCAACGAGGAGGTCCGGCGCCACGTTGCCGTCGGGCGGAAGTGCGGGAATGGGCTCCTCAAAGACGCGGCGGATGCGCTCCGATTGGGCGTCATACAACGCCTCGAGGGCGGTGCGGCCGGTGACGGGGTCCAATGTGTCGTAACTCCAACCCGATGCGGCGCCACGCGCGGAGAGGTGGAGAACAGAGCGACGATAAAAAGGGGAAACAAAGAGAAGTGGTCGCCACGCCATGTACGGCTTTTGTGTGTAAAATAAACAATGTTCCTATTGTCGTTGCGCGTGTTTGTGGGGAAATGCAGTTGAAGGGTAGTGTGGTTTGCTCAAAAATGAGGAGCACACAGGAGAACACACTCCCTCACTTCCGTCCTCACAAGAAGAGGTGAACAAAAATTATCTGCTGTGTACCAATTGTTATCAAAACAACAAGTAAGAGCCATTTTAAGCAAAATAAAGGAGAAGAAAAAAAAAAGCATCATAATAGTAAAAACAGATCTACACAAAAGTTCAGAGAACAAAAACAACCCCCTCCTACCCCACTCCCCCCGCAAAAAAAAAAAAAATGTCACGACAATTGGAGGAACCATCCAGAAAAAAAAAACATGACAAAGATTCAAGCTATGAATTCAAGTCAGATTTTTTCTTTTTTTTTTTTCCTCCTTTCTTTTAAAAGGTTTGTCGTCATTCTGGAAACAGATGTATAAACACATACAAAACATATATATATATATATATATATATATATATAGGTGTCAGCAGCAAACAAATAGCAAATGGAGGCAAGCCATATCTGCCCTTGGGCTTCATTAAACACATATTTTGTTACAATACGAGGAAGCGAAACCTTGTCTTTTTTTTTTTTCAATACTCATCTGTTTCTTTTTTTTTTCTTTTTTTTCTCATTTCCTTCCTTCTTCTTCCTCTCGAGCTTCAGCATCAGCAACAGTAAAAGCAGCAGAGACAAAAAAGGACCGCTGATAAGCTTCTTTAACACATCTATACAAGGATAATGATAATTACCCATTGTTTTCTCCTCATCCTCCCTCCTCTCCTGATTTTTCTTTATTTTGTTGGCGTGCTATGCGCTTTCTGTTTATTTGCATTATCTTTACATCAATATTCATAAAGATAAACACCCCCACTACACACCCACGTATATAAATATAAATTTAAATGAAAATCAGAGATCTCTGATCCCTCATTCTATGAAACATTTGAGCCTCTTCTTTAGTCTCGCCCGTGCTGCCTTTTGTGAGGCGGAGGCGTCACTTGTCATGTCAAGGACCATCACAACGGCCCCTTTTTCCATCATCACCACGCGCGTGCAGAGCGTCTCCACTGTTTGCACTCGCCGCGCAATGAGGAGAACTGTGGAGTCCCGCAATTCATGGGACAAAACGCGCCGCACCACGGCATCCACGCCCCCATCGCTGCTGTATGGCAATTCGTCCAACAACAGAAACGGCGGCCGTTGCAAAATGGCACGGGCGAGAAAAAGGCGCTGTCGCTGTCCCGCCCCAAGTCGCTTGGCGTCCGCCACCGCATCCAATCCCCCGCGGGCGGTAATAAAGGTGTCCAGTTTCACAATGCGCAGCGCCGCCCAAAGCTCCGCGTCGGTGAAGGCAAGCCGCTCCGTCATGCCCAGTGCGGCGGCGCCGGCGAGGGGGTGGAGGAGGAGGAGATTTGTTCGCCACGTGTCGCGCACAATGAGGGGGTCTTGCGGGATGAGCATGAATTGGCGGCGCAGCACGGGGTAGGGTATCGTCGCCGCACGCACCCCATCCACCAAAACATCACCCCCCTCCACCACATCCATGAGACGCAAGAGGAGATGAAACAGAGTGGACTTCCCACTACCGGAATGGCCAATCACACAAATACGCTCGCGGCGACGCACGGCAAGGTTTACACGGCGTAGTGCGTATGGCAGTGAGGCTCTATATCGTGCCGAAACCTCCTTAATGAGGAGTACAGGACGCTCTCCTTCAGGCAAAGGCTGCATGGGGAAAGGCTTTGGTTCAGGCTCCGATTCGGGTTGTGGAATAATGTTTTGACCCAACGTTGTGAATGCCTCGATACCTCCTTCCACCTCTGGTGGCACCATGGCAAAGTCTGCCTCACCTGTCAAATCGCTACAAGTAACAGGAACATCCGCTATAGGTATTGTTATGGATGTGAGAGAGGGTGTAGGTGTCTCTTTTGCTACAATGAGAGGTTCACCGGGTGCCTCCTGCAGCCGAATGAGTTGTTCCACACTGACAAACTGTTGCTGGAAAGAACCTACACTGCGACACAACAATAGTAATGTCCTTGAGGTGTATAAACAGTTTACCATGGCTACACCCGCAAACGCAGGTGGCATATAGGAGGCGAATACCACACCAAGTGTGGCCACAGTAGTAGTCAGGATAACTGTAAGAAGCTCTAGACGGAGATTCATCCAACATTCCGCCATGTGACCAATGAGACTTGCTGTGTTTGATACATCCATTGATTTACAGTATTGCTCCCGTATCGTCGCGGAGAGTCCCAGACAACGTATAACAGGAGCTCCTTCAAGGGCTTCACGTAATATAGTTACAGGGCCACGAACAGAACGATTCTCGAGCCGCTGTACCTGACGTGAAACAGCGAGGTAACGTTTAACGACACTGTAGAAAAGCATTATTGAGAGGGGAATAATGAGGATAAACCATGGATTTACAATCGCATTAAAGAGGGTCATGGCTATAAGTTGCAGTACACCCATAAAAACAGCATTGAGGGAGTCACCTACACTATAATCGGCTGTTTCCTGGTGACGCGTAAAAATACCTGTAAAGACACTCCCCGCATTTACATCAAAGTATGATACTGGCGCCAGAAAGAGGTGTTCAATAGCAGTAAAGTGAATGCGATCAATGGATTGTCGTACAGCGTGAAAAAAGAGTCGCATACGTGGAATAGTAAAGGCTGCAGCGACGGCTCCGACAAGAAAGTACAATGATAAAAATCCATCTGGACTTACTGGATGTGTAGACAACCATAAACTAAGCCATATATCACGACTTGTTAGCAAAACTTGCTGTACAATACCACTTAGAGTTAGCCAAAATAAGGCAGGTCCCATGGAGATAAAAAAGAGGCGTAGTGCAGCTTTTGAACGACCCCAACGCTCACGTCTTGAGCGTCCTGTGCCAACTCTATCATTTTCATTGTTTAGCCATCCGTCACTTTCACTTGTATCCTCACTAATATCTTCACTACTTTCTGATTCAACCACTGCCTCCTCGCATTCCTCTGCGTACAAGTTGGTGGCGTCGGTGGTTTGCGTGAGTCCCACCTCTTCCACAGCCCCATTTTCATGTACGGTAAAGAGTCGATTTGGACGAAGCTTTGAGAGACCAACATGTGTTGCGAGAATAACCGTGCGTTGCCGTAGGAGACCTTGAAAGACACGTTCAATGATAATCCCTTGCAGCCGCGCGTCCAGAGAGGAAAGTACACTGTCGAATACATACACATCTGCACGTGAGTAGAGAGCTCGTGCGAGTGCGACACGTGATTGCTGTCCCGCTGAAAGTTGAGCACCCTTGTCGCCTACAACAGTGGCATCACCCTTGTCAAGTGCTTCAAAGTCCTCATGAAGGGCACAAGCACGGGTGACGGTATTATACCACCGTAAGTTAAACCCATTATCTGCAATAATATTAGCACGAATTGTGTCATTTTGCAACCAGGGTATCTCTGAACAATACACGGAACGTCCAAAGACGGCAAAACCACCAGAATCCTGCTCTTGACCATCATAGCGACCACATTTAATTTGCGTGAGAACTGACGAGGTTATGGACGCATTCTGCATCGAGGCGCAAGGCCCAATATCTGTAAATGTAGAAGCAGCAGACGCGGCTGCCGCCGCAATAGAGCTTGGTGTTGGTGCTGTTGTTGCAAACGACTGTTGTTCTTGGTGTTCCACGTCTGTTGTACGACGTTCCTCCACGACGCAGCAGCGGTTCACCTCGCCAAGCACAGCTAGAAGAAGTGTACTCTTGCCACACCCAACAGGCCCTTGCACAACGACGAGCTCACCTGGGCGAATACACATCACCACATTACGTAATATTGGCTCAAGTGGCACACTTGTGTTATCATCTTGCCACGTAAATGAACAGTTTTGACAAATAACCGTTCCACGCTGCTGTGATAGATCCTCAGACTCCTCAAAAGTAGTGAGATCAACCCAAGTCCCCAGAAACTCGTCCGGGGCCTGTCGCATGAAGGCTTCAATCCGCCGCACCGCTGCGTACCCTCGCGAGACCACCACAACCAGCGCTGGCCAATCCGCAAGTGCCTCGCGCACGAGACCCAATGCCACAAGCGCCGGCACCACCACACTCGCTGTGAGAGATCCCCCGGCGAGGTAATACGCCGCGTAGCAGACGGATGCGAGTAACACACTTACCCCTTCCGCTACGCAGGCGGCCTTTGCCATGGCGGCCACAGCTGCCGCCTCACCGCGTGTTTCAGCTTGTCGGGCCGCGTGAATGCGATGGAGGTACAATAACTCAGCACCCATTGCCTTCACCTGTCGCATGGCACCCACAGCTTCACCAACGAGTTCTACACGGTCCACCGTGGAGGCGGATTGGCGTTGTTGGGCTCGATGCACCGCACGACCCATCGCACGCTGTAATGGGAGTGCCACCAACGCGGCCACGAGCGTGGCAATGGTGGGAAAGGTACCAACATACAAATACAACACACCAAGAGCGCCAGCGGCTAGGCAAGGGCTTGCCCATGCATCGTGAAGAAGCAAAAGCGTCCTGCTACAACGTGAGGCGTCGACAGTCATGAGGTGAACCACCTCCCCATCACTACACGTACGTTGTGCCAGTGGAAGGGCGAGAGATTTCTCTAATACAAGCGCCTTCACCGCCGTACACGCCTCAATAGAGGTGACGTAAAGCTTACTCAAGTACTCCTGGTGCAGCACAGCACGGGCGAGGAGGACAATGAGGAGTATACCGCACACCTGTAATGAGGTGTGGAGGTCCCGTGCCCCGCCTTTTTCCATTGCAGCGATGAGGTAATATGCTATCGGTGGAATCGTTAGGCCTAGCGCGTCGGATATAATACGTAGTGGGACACACACATACACAAAGCGGCGTCCACAGCGATGGTCCAGGAAAAGCGTAAATAGACTCACTCCTTCAGTATCGAGGTTGCGCCGAAGTCGTGCGGCCACACGCCATGAGTCGATGGAGGCACAACTATCTCGTGACTCGATATGTCCCTCGTCCTCTTCACAGCTCGTTTCCCACTGTACATCCGTTTCATGGTGGTCTGCCCAGTCGTCCCCGGTGGAGCCGGAGTCGGTGACGAGAAATCGCAGAAAAGCCCACCCTATCAACCAACGTAGCGGGGCTGATACAAAAATGAGGGAATTTTGCATAAAAGAACGCTTTGGACGCTGCGCACGTAGTTTTGCCCCAGTTAGAGGACGTCGTTGACATATTGTCACATACGTCTTGTCATCAGAACTCTCATCATCGTCGCCACCACCCCCACCAGCTCCAGAGCCAAATAAAGTCCCATCATCACCTTTACCATTGCCCTTACCGAACCATTGACAACGGTTTACCCACAACAACCACGCAGGGGAGGCAATGTTTACAAGTGAGGTAAAAGTATCCGGTAGGGAAGGGAGAAAACGCTCTTGACGCAGCACCTCACCGTTGAGTATACCAAAGCTCATGAGTGAGTCCAGCCAGCTGTAGGTGACCTTTTCCAACCAAGTTGCGTCCTCTAGTGCAGGAAAGGCATTGCCGGGGCGAAACTCGTCTTGACGATCTGTAAAGGGATCATATAAGGCGCGTTGCACGGTCGTTTCATCAGCAGTCATCGTACCATAAGATACAGGTGATGCAAAGCTACGGTTCACTCGCGGTTTGATTGCCTTCTTTGCCGAACGTGTCTTCTCCTCTTCGGTCTCCCTTGGGAGACCCAATATATCACTGTGCGATTCACTCATCTCATCCTCGAGGGTATCGGTGAAACAGGAGACATCAAAGACACTACTCGTCTCTGCCTCATGAAAGAGTCGCCTGCACCGATGACGACCTGCGGTGACGAGGTCCAAGGAAGAGGCACGGTTCAGGGAACTGGGCTGTTTACGTGGTCCTACAGGACGCATCTTGACGACACCATGACCTAATTCGTCATCGCCACTAGAGTCCTCATGGTCTGAGTCAGGGTTTTCTGCTGCGAGGTCCCATTCTTCCTTACAGATAGGACAACGACGGCGACCATCTGTGACGTCAAGGGGGCAAACCCCAACGAGGGCATTCAGAACACGTTGAAGTGCCAACACAAGAGAACCAATCAGTACAGTAACAAATAAGATGCTAAAATACAATACCAAGTCTTCTAATTTAGTAAAAGAGGTATTTTGTGAAACTATTTCTTTGTTCAAAGTTAATTTACCCCCGTTATTACCACCATTGCGTGCGTAGACGTGAAAGGACAACTGGTCAGATGACTGCCATTTTGCATACGGGACCCAAGGGGAGGGAAAGTGTGGTGATAATTCCCCCAACCAGAGGGTCATGGTGAGGGAGGAGGGTCCACACTGGACATACCATGCCAATTCAAAAAAAACTATAAAGAGTTGTAGAAGGGAAACATGACCCGTAAGACGGCCACGGGTTAGCATACTCACAATAAAGAAGGAACCCATCAAATAGAAGTAATAGTACAATAGTACGGAGAGTGGCGAAATATACAACGGTGAGGCTGTTTTTGAGTTGATAAGATGCACCTTGCCACGTTCCCGATTTGTCTCTTCCACATGAAAGAGTGGAATATTTGCACTGCGTGGGGCTCTCTGTGTGAGTTCAATCGCGTCCACAAACCAAACACTCGTCAGTGTGGTATCTGAACTATCATTTGGAAGGATCAGTAATTTACGGGTCGCATTACTATCGCGAAACACAAGCGATCGTAAAATGAGGGGAGATGTCACAACAACGACAAAAAGAATGAGATGAAGCACGTGATACGAAATGATGAGTGCTAAGCTGAGGCGTGATTGAAGTTGATATGAGCGAATAATGCTAGACACGAATTCGCTAAATCGGATACTTTGATTTTCTGTATGTGTATATCGATGCGAGGAATCACGAATCAATTCTTGTGATTCACCTAAATCACCAGATTTTCGGTCATCCGACCCAATAGATCCAGAGACAGACATTTTCTTTTTCTCTTGTTTTCTCTTAAAAAAAAAAAAACCCTATTCGACAAGAGTAAATACTACTTTTTTTTTTTTTCTTTACCTCTATTTTCTTTTGTCTTTTGTTTTCTTTTTCCCCTTTTCTGCCTTCCCTTCTTCCTCCTTAATACACTAAAAGGTAGCTCAAGAATCCAAACACCAACCACAACACAAAGAAGTAACCATCGAATAAAAACAATAATAAAAGTAAACAAATAAAAAAAGAGGAACAGTAAAGTGAAGTTTTGCATGTAGCAACGAAAATACAAAGAATTGAATGCAATTTTACAAAATTAGTTGATCAACACACGTAAGTAAAAGAGGGTCACACAAATCCCTTCACGAAACAAAAAAAATTAATAATAATAATTCAGAATTTGGAAAATGCATGGAAGGGGGTAAGAACAAAAAAAAAATTCTTTTTTGAAATAGAGTGAGAAAACCGCTTTCCGTGCTTCATCAGAACACTATGCTCGTAATGTAAGTTTGTTTTTGTTTTTGATTTTGTCTCCATAAAAAAAAAAAAAAATTGATTTCATTTCAATTGTGATTCAATTCACTCATTGACGAGTTATAAAAAGAAGAGCGGTATCTAACGTTCAGTTTTTCTCTTTTTTTTTTTTCCCCCTCTTTTCTCTTTCTTCCCTTGTTCACACCTGAACTTGAAAATCTACATGGCATAAAAACAATAACGAAGTAAACGACAACGCAGAAACACACAAAAGTCGAAGTTGTAAAGAGTATTTTTTTTTTTCTTTATCTTCTCCCTCTTTCTTTCCTCAACAAAAAATATTGATGGCGTTTAGGTTTCCCCATTCTTAGACCACACAGAAACACATATGTATATAAAGAGAAGGATAAGATGAGGTAAAGCCCACATGGTGGGGCAGTAATTGAGCAAGGAGCATGCCAAGTAAAACGTCCACAACAAAGGTAACAGCAACTTCAGAGAAGGGCAAAAAGCAAAAAAAAAAAGGCTTTGGAAAGGGCAAATACTTGGTGAAGAAAAAGATGAGATCGCAACAACAAACCAAAAAAAGGATCTCGGAAGACAAAAAAAAAAAAATGCATATGACAAAAAAAGGTTTCAAATGCAATAATAATAAAACCTGATAAATGGAGAAGATGGGGAGAGGGGAAACAAAGGGGGGGGGGAAGGAAAACAAAACAACAATGCAACCCCTCACCATTACCCTTCCAAAGACAAAAACAGAACAACAGCAACAACAATTGGTACAATAAAAACAAAACAAAAACCCTCTTCGATATATTGTTTTTTTTTTCCCCCTTCTCTTTTCTCCTTTACTTTTGTCTCGTCGTTTGTTTATCTTCTTTCACCACCCCTTTCTTCCGCTTTTTTCGTTTTCTTGAGTAATTTAAACTTAGCCTTTTCTTTCATTAGCCCTATTCCACCCTATTTACCTTCCAAGAAAAGTCGACAGCATCAACAACAAAAAGAACATAAGACAAAAAAAAAACACGCAACCCCATATACCTTTGTATTTCAACGATTACATAACGATGCCTAACTCCATATATATATATATATATATATATATATATAGCAAAAAACAAAAAAGTTTTTTTTTCTTTTTTTTGCTTCTCTATTCACTTGTTTACTCCATCTCGCCTATGATCCATGGATGCTGCATGAGCTCTTCCACCGTTGGCCGCTGTTCCGGATCACGAACGAAGCACTTGCGCATAAAGTCAAGACACCCCGGTGTCGCCTCTTCCTCTGGTATCTCTGTTGGCCCCTCGCTTGCCTGTGCAATCATTAAAATAGCCGCCGGGGCGTTGGCGCGGCTTGGCCAGGGTGGCTTTCCTGTCAACATCTCCGCCACAGTGCAACCGACGGACCACACATCGGCCTTGTAACTGTAACCCTCCCCCTCCCCGGTAACGTCGACCACCTCCGGTGCCATCCAATACGGCGTGCCAATAATTGTTCGACTCTGTGAGACGGCGTCACTCAACCGCCGGGCGGCCCCAAAGTCGACGAGTTTCACCTGCGCCTCACGGCTTGGATTACTGGAGGTGTCGATGAGGATATTGTCCCCTTTAATGTCACGGTGTATGATGCGCTGGGCGTGGAGGAAGAGAAGGCCTGAGAGGAGTTGTCGCGTCCAACTCCGCACCACAAGTGGGGGGAGGGGTTTAAACTTCTTCACTAGCGAAGAAAGTGAGCCGCCACCAATGTATTCCATAAACATACATATAGAGGTTGTGTGGGGGTCGTAATGCACCCCTTTAAAGGTGCAGAGATTTTTGTGGTTGAGCCGCTGCATCATGTTGATTTCCCGCGAGAGCGAGACTAACTCCTTCGCACTGAAGACACCCGTCTTACCGCCGATCTCCACACACTTCACGGCGTGAAAGGAGCCATCGGGGAGGAGGCCGAGGTAGACGGAGCCGTAAGTCCCGCGACCAATGAGGTGACCGCGTCGCCACACCCCGAGTTCGGCGGCGTTGCCTGTCTGCAACATTTCAGGGGTGAGTCCCTCCGGACTGAGTGTCGCCCACGCGCTGTACTTCGCCTCCTCCTCCGGTGTGGCGCGCAGCGTGCCGGCGACGTCGTCGTCCATCGTCTCCTCCTTGGGCAGAGATTTATGCGGAGGTGCCGAGGCCGTCCCTTTGGTTACGGATGGTTTGGATTTTGTTGTGGATTCCGTCTTTGCGGGGGACGTCCCCGAGGCGTCACTTTTCGCACCTAAAGAGGTGCCGTTTGGGGGACGAAATGTCGCCGTCGCCCGCGCGCCAAGTGGGGGTGGAGGGTCATTTGCTTCTGGGCTTGATTTATTCTCCTGTTTCTCGCGTCTCGCTGCATCCTTTTGGGTTTTCTTTTTTGTGCCGCACTTGGAGCAAAATTTTGCTGTGGGCTTGTTAAAACACGCACCGCAGTGGTCGCACTTTGTATCTACAACACCCGCCGACATATCTCGCCGCGAGAGTCTAGATGGGTTTCAAATGACAAGCAAGAAAAAGAAAAAAACAGAAGAAAAAAAAAAACATACTATTATGACTATTATTTTTCCATATCCCTCCTCCCCAGTAAAAATATATAAATATATAAATATATATATATATATATAAATGTATTTATATATGTCAAGATGGATTTGGAGGCGACACATTTCTTGTGCATCCTCCTCCCTCTTTTAATCATCACTCACTCATTTATTCCGTCAGAGTGGACTCATTTCTTGATATTCATGGGGCCCTTACCTCTCTCTCTCTCTCTCTCCCTCTCTCTTTTCCTCTTTCATCTCCGCCACACACAAACACACAAACATACCAATGTTGTTGTTTTTCCTCTTGTCACTTTTCCTTCTCATCTTCATCATTGATTTCCTCATTTAGTGTGTTTTTACCTCTCTGTGAGCTTCGCTTCAGTTTCTTCTTCTCCTCCTCCTCCTTCTCCTCTATTTCCCAATCTTTGTAGCGTTCGAGTACTTGGGCGGCTCTTTTCCGATACGTCGCGTCCGGTTGCACTGTTTGCGCCCAACGCACTTCCGCCTCTGTTGGCGTAAAGGCATCATGACATGACCGCACCTGCGCCACGTGAATGAGGACGCGTCCATCAAAGCCGAGAAGTCGACTTCGGCGCACATCACAGCGAAATCCCCGCGTGTCACTTGCGTCACTAAAAGGTCCATCGAGTACGTGCATTCCGTACGCCCGCGCAGCGAGTAAGACTTGACAGCTACTATACCACAGTGGCAGGGCATTCCACAACCGTGTCACCTCTTCCTCTGCCCTTTCCTGTTCCTCCATTCTCCCTCCGTCCCTTGTTTGGTGCGCCGCCGCATCGCCGTGCACGTTCCCTACACGAGGGAGACCATGTGGCATGGGATTCCCGTCAGTGTTTGGGCCGTAAAGGTGTGTGTGGAGTTCCGTTGGGGCGGTGAGGGCGGTGTGGTAGTGCCCCTGCGCGCAGACAGCGGCGGCGTGCGTGAGAGAGCGGGGCGTATCAAAGAGGGCCCAAAGCCGATGGCTCGGGTGCACATACGGCTCGACGAGCGCATAGGTGTTTGGCGTCACGCTTGGCAGCACCACGCCCTCCACGCGGGTGCCGAGGAGGGCGACGAGCTCCAAGTCGAGAAATCCGTTTGTCGGGTCAAACTCCGGGGATCGCACGCGCACCAAACACCGCCGCGCCGGGTCAGGGGTGTGCAGGTGACGCAAAACGGCCTCCCGCCCCGCGGAGGTTCCCCCATGGGATAAGTCCATCACAAAAATGTCCGGTTGGGGAAAACGGCGCGTGTTGTTGACGGCCGTCCCGCGCGGGAGGGCATTCGCGGGGAGAAAAAGCGCACTGCGCGGACAGGACTCGGGATTGGCGCGAATGCGACGCGTTGGGATGGGGGCCATCGGCGCCGCCGTGTCATTGGTAAGGGAGACGAATGACTTGGAAAGGGTTGCCGCATCATCGTGCTGGTCACGCAGGAGTTGGCATGCGTTGTACATGTGACGCAAACGGTTCCATACACCACCGCCAAACCCGCTCGGGCCATGCGAAGCAGCAGTGGACAAACGGATGCCAACGGAACGCATTGCAGCTCCGGTATAGAAATCGTTATACAATGATTAACACGCCTACCAGATCCAAAAGATATATATATATATATATATATATCACATAAATAAATAAAAAATTGTAGAAAAAATAGCAAAATAAAGCGTACAGAAAATCAAGAAAAAAAACCGCATTTTTATATATACGCATATGTATGAATGGATAAAGATACCCAAGTAATGTTCGTCCCCACACACCCTTCTCCAAAACTATTCATTCTACCGGACATAAAATATATCAAAGGATGAACTATATTTCTATTCCTCTTTCTTCCTTATTTTGCACGAACGGAAGCAAAATAGGAAACGAGATGCGTGCGAACATACAGACAAAGAAACAGAAAGGTATGCGGAAGTACACGTGATCGTATTTCACTTTAGTGATATCGTAATAGTAACAAAAACTCCGTGAATAAATCCATGCAACTTTTCTAACCCCTTTACCTCTCTTTTTTCTTTATTTGCTCGTTTTTTTTTTGTTTTTTTTTTGTTGATATTATTTTTTCTCTTTAAGAGAAGTTTTTTTTTTCTCCGTTTTTTTTTTACTTTTCTTTAGGTTTTTTTTTTAATTTTCCTTTTGGTCGAACTATAATATGAAGAGTTAATGTCTTTGATATGAGTCTACACGTTTAACGAGTAAACAAAAAAAAATGTTGCAACAGAAAGTACTATATGTATATATATATATATATATATATGTATATAAATATATATATTTGCAAATGAATGCACACGAAGCAAACGAAACAAAAAGTCAGGTAACAAATAAATAAATAAACGCACACACACGCAAAACATGAATAGAAGAAAGAAAAAAGAGATCATTAAAAAAAAAAAAAACAGATGCAAATCCTAACAAGAATAAACAAATATCTTTTCTTAGAGTGACGCACTTCCTCGGTTTAAAATAGGTGAATGCTTCTGTTATTATTGTTGTTGCTGCCGCTGCTGCTGTGATTGGTCCTGCTGCGTTGTCTGTCCAATCTCTGTCGGTGATTCCGACCTTCCCGAGCTGCTTAGAAATGACGCCGCCAACCTCTCCTCTGCTATCTGCGGTTGGGTGGAGGAGAGGGCACGTGGAATCATCCATGGCTCTCCCAATGTGCTCTCGAGGAGTTGCATGGAGTCCTGTGGAGGCAAACGTTGGGGAGGGACGTTGCGGTGTGTGGCTGAGGCGGATGTGACACCACACTCTCCCGCCGTGGATGTGCGTCGCAGTCGACTTCGTGCCACACTCGCCGAGGCTCTAATACGGGCGGCAATACCAACAAGCAATTTGCGATGCGGCACGGAGCCATGCGTGTCCTCCTTACCATGGTGACGGTTATCACTGTTTTCACTTTTCGAACCATGTCGCCAGCGCCAACGCTGACGTCGATCATTGTACAGTTGCAACAGTACAAAGTGTGCGTCAATGCCAAAGTACACCCGTCGCAGCAGGAGTGTGAGTAGCGTACAACAGAGAAGAAACGGGGACCAAAGCAGCCAGTTCAGCCAACTTGTTCGATCACGAAAGGAAACTACAGCGGCACCATAGTATCCACTCACATTCCACGATGGTGGCAGCGCGGCGTAGGCGAACTCAAACATTACGTACAAAGCAAGGCTCCCAACAATGGAGGCGAGATGCAACCAGGTCCACCTGGCAAAGGTACATGACGCCTGTAACGTGACAATAATCAATACAAGAGTCATCATGCCTGTACCTGTGCACAACATGCCTTCCATTCGTCCATCTATAAGACGATCCTGCTCGAGGAGCGAAATATGCACCCCATAGTATGCCACCCATCCATGAAAAACAGAGAGGCAGAACCAAACAAAACTACTCTTGCGTGACATCCGCACCGCCAATGGGGAGCGTAACTCATGGAACAGTTGTGGAATCTGCATGAGAACCTCTGAACTCACATCCCAATCGACAACACCCATGACAAGGGGTGGGAAAAGTGTAAAAACCATGTTATACAACATAATAGCCCACGAGTCGTATAAAGTGGATCCTGTAAATCCAGTGTAAAAACTGTAGAAGCATTGGGTGAAAGATAGGACAAGATTCTTGTAGAGACTGTACTGTATGAGTTCACTGTTTCGAAAGAGGGAGTATCGCCCATGCACCGCAAGTAGACGACGGAGGTGGTGAAAACGCGCAATCGCATAATCAGCTGCCCGCTCCGCCTGTGAACCTTCAAGTCCGAGAATACCCACACCCACACGTGCGGCTTGTATCATGGATACATCATTTGCACCATCACCCACAGCAAGGCAAGTACGCCCCTCATCTTGAAATAGTAGCACGACACGCGCCTTCAGCAATGGGGTCATGCGACAGCAAACGGCACAATTAATTTGTTTGGTCAGTACCTTGAAAGATTGTAACGCAATGGGTGAATTTAACACCTCTTCCATACTACGACCATCAATTACAATCGCCGCATTTCTACCACTAGACTTGGCTGCCATGACCTTGGTTGCCACACGCTCCAACTCCACCACAATAGGATCTCGTTCACTATAATTTTCATTAACAATATGATTGATGCTATGCGTGTCGTTATGTTTGTCTTTGCCATTGTGGCAATTCTTCATATTATTACTTTTGTTATTTTTTCTGTTGTTGCTATTGTTGCTGTTGCTGCTGTTGCTCACACTACTCTCTCTACTTTTGTTTTTATAGTTTGTTTCGTTGTCGTCTTGCGTATTCTTCTTTACATTCACATCTGGGTTACAGTAAAGGTCAATGTGTTCAACGACGTCACCGGCGAGGTTAATGAGTCGGCTCTTCGCTGCAATATTCACCGCCGTCTCCCGCTTGTCACCAGTGAGAACCCACAAAACAATACCACACCGCAACATAAATTCAATAGTCTCTGGTACACTGTCTTGCAGTCTATCCTCAATCGCTGTACAACCGACAAAAGAGAGTCGTACCTCCGCACGCAAGGCAACCTCATGCAAACGTTGCTCACGACTAGGTCCCACTTCGCGCTGTGCCGCGGCCCAATCGGCGCGCCAAAGTTCAAATTCCTCCACAGAAAAGAACCGTTCCGCGCAGACGAGTGTGCGTAACCCATCGACGGAGCAGTCCTCGAGGAAACGAACAGACTTTGAGAGAACTGATTCCGTACTGGGAGAGGCAGGGCTAAGAGGTGGTGGTTCTTTAAGACGCTCAAGGACATTCACATCCGCACCTTTGGTGTACATGTGTATAGACCCATCACGCTCCCTAAGAATAATGCTCATCATTTTGCGCTCGGACGTGAATGGTAAAATTTCCAAAACACGCAACTCCTCCGGTGCCGCACCAGGAAAAATGGTAGAGGAGTCAATTTTAACGGAGTCACTACTGCGCCCGACAAGTCGCATACCATTTGTGGCAGCCATCTGTACAAGAGCCACCTCATCTGGGCTACTTCCCATGTAATCCAACTCTACAGCTGTGGCTTCCACGACCTCCTCTTCCTTCACCGTCTCTACAACGGTTGGGGGTTTTGGTACCGTTTCGGATGTAACACCTAACGGGGCACTTCCCATTGGGGCTGTTGGTGAAGACACAGGGTGTGGTTTAGTACCAACCATGATGGTGTTACAGCATGCAAGAAGACGTAAAAAATTGGTCACATCCCGCTTCTCTTTCCGCGTCCCCACCACACCGCTAATGGAGTCATTTGTTAAAAGTCGAAAACTACTGCTACGTGAAAGTAAGGGTGAAAGTAATGGCGAGAGAAGTGGATCCATCACTCCGTTTCCCTGCTGCGCTGGAACATTTACAAATGAGGGAGATTCTCCCTGTTGTTCACTTTGTTTGCGTCGCTGTCGTAGGGAATCTGTACCTTTGGCACTTTGCCCCTCGCGAAGGGTGAGGGATAATGGTGAGGCATCACCTGATGAACCATGCGAAGGACTAGTGTGTCGCTCCTTGCGTCGTTCCGTGTGAAGAAAACACAAGACACTCTCCGCATCCTCAAGGACATCAAATACCCAACCTGACGCAAAAGCCTTGGCAAAACGCATTTGATTCTCCGTTAATGTTCCTGTCTTATCGGAGAAAACGTACTCCACTTGAGAAAGTTCCTCATTCAATGTCGAAGTACGAGCCCGCATGCGTCGCACTTGTGGTTGCCCGTCTGACATGGTATCATTTCCATCCGTTTTTACTGTATAACTCATCCCGTCATCAGCCTCCATGAGGCGGGCTTGAATTACACGGCAAAATTCCAATGAAACGAAAAGCGATATGGGCAACATAGCAGAGAGAAGGATAAAGAACGTAAGGTATGACATGATCCATACGACACCTTCCGAATGCTCCGTAAGGAACGGTTTCAGCGGTGCCGCTTGTGCCCCGGCAGATCTATTGAAGACAACCGTCCCTATAGACAACAGCAAGAGTAATACTTGCTGCATGAGGAGCACACGTGCAACGAGCATATTTAGCTTGGAGTCCAGTCGACTCTGCTTTGGTAAACTCTTTGTGAGATTACGGGACATTTTTGTATCGACCCCTGTGTAAATAATGCATCCAATAATCCATGGCACGTTGCGCAGCACACAACCACGAAGAAGAAGGGAGTCTCCATCGAGAAGTTCCTCATCATCGCGACCGTCGTCCGGGTCGAGGCGCAACCGTCCTTGCCATGAGGTGAGAGAGCTACTCGGTGTATCACAGCTAATCGTGGCAAAGCGCAAAAGATGGGCGGCCGCACAGGCAGCGCTTTCCTCCATCGTAAAGCTCTTGTGAGAGCCTCGCACAGACGCCGCGGTCGCCACGCAGCGGGACTGCATGGATTTCTTGGCAATCTTCATTTTAAGGTTTGTCTCCCCATCAAGATTGGATGTTTCCAAGTAGCATGTGCCATCCGCGTTGGCGGTGACGACGACAAGGCAGTCGGCCGGGACCTCTTGCCCAGCGCGAAGCACGACAAGATCCCCAACGCTTAACTTTTCACACGGCACTCCTTGAATGACGCCGCCGTGTTGTACGACTTCTCCGGCACCCACATCCACCGCTGTTGTTGTTGTTGTTGGTGGTGGTGGTGGTGCTGCTGCTGCTGTGGTTATGGGGAATGGTAGTAGTTTGGTGGAATGCGCCAGTGAATGGCTCACATGCGCCGTCGCAGAAATAATCGTGGCGGTAGCTGTAGGGTTTACGCGAAAAGCGGGAAGATTATTAGCGCGATGATCGGAACGGTAACGAATGATGTCATCCGCCGCATCGCGCAGCATCGCCACACCAACCACAACGACAAGTGGAAGAATAGTTGTTACCGGGAAAACAGGACTGACACCGGGAATGAGAGCAACAACCATCGTTACGAGAAAGTATATATTGCTCACCTTGACGAACTGCTGAATAAGATTGAGCGGGATGAACGTCAGGAGGGTGTAGTTTGTTGTGCTAATGTAGTTCGATGCAAAACGGTGGGGGCGGTTGGGGTTCAAACCGTCCGCCTTTGTAAGTGGGGGGCAGCAATGAAGGGAACGCTGCTCTAATGTCTGACGGCTATCAGCCCCACGCCCACCTGAACAAACACGCGTAATAGAGTTTAGCCATTGTGGGGCAGAGAGTTTCACCATTCAATTTGTACGGTAAGTTTATGCATATACGTGAAGAATTACAGATACTCACCTCGGGGTACGATTGTTACTTCACTCCGTAAAGGACAAAGTAAACCAAGTGAAACAAATGTATCTCTACTGAAGCCACACAACTTCGCTATTTCTAATAAATATAACAATAATAATAATAATGATATACAAGACACACATACACACACAGAGGAAGAAAAAGAAAAAGATTCAGAAAAAAAAAGAAAGAGAGAGAAAAAAGAGAAAAAAAAAGAACGATAAATATGTGTTGTACCTGCATTACAAGGGCGATAGAGCAAAGAAAGCACAAATAAACAATGAAAAAAAAAACAATGATTGCTATCATGCGCAGTTCAAAAGAACAAAAAAAAAATTGAGTAATTGATTGTCCAAAGGTTTAATGGTTGTGCTTCTCTCTGCAAAGCAAAAGTTCTATCGATTTTTTTTCTTTGTTTGTTTCTGTTGCTGTTGTTTTCAAATTTCTTTTTGAAAACGTATGCATTTGTATCGACGCCGCCACAAAAATGGTTGCCAAACAAGCAGAGGTCTCTTTCAAACTACGGCAGTTACATTCGGAGAGTGTGAGCATCTACACACTTTGGCAAAAAGAGATTCATTGCTCTCGTCGACACTAAACAAACACATCCTATGGGTTTCTATTCCCCAATAAACAAACAAAAAAAAGGGTTTGAATGAATAGAACTGACTACTCCATCATCACGTCTCACATAACCATTTGTAACGGTGGACATCAACGCATGTAAACATTTTTTTTTTTGCATTTCGCAGAGCAGACGAATGGTTCGACTACTTGCGTGACTGAAAGGAAGAAAAAAAAAAGTCCATTTTCAACAGCCGATAAAGTACATTGTTATTAAAGCAAAGAGCAGTAGTTACTGATGTCATGCCAAACACAAGTTAACAACAGAGCAAAGGAGCAACAACAACAAAAAAAGGATTCACAACAAAAGAAGTCAGTCGAAAGAACAAAAAGCCTTTAAAAAATAACAGCATAAAAAGAAACACACACTTCTATCTTGTCCGTTCGCCTCACTTCAAGTAAAAAAATAAATAATAATAATAATACCATTCTTTTATTTTCACCTTTCATACATTCATTTATTCATTCCATTCGTTGACTGCCGCGGCGGCGGACTGTACCGCAACAAACGCACCCCATCCTCCTCGCACCGCTCTGACAACCCCACTTTTGTTGTTGTTGTTGTTGTTGATGATGATGTTGGGGTTGTTGTGGCGGGTTGAACGGTTTGGCGTTCCGTTGCGTTGGCGCGAATGAGGGGCTCCGGCGGGATCATTCCGTGGCCGCCGCGCAGTAAACGCTCACACAGCGCGGACGCCTCCGCCCCAAACGGCGAAGTGGAAAGGGAATGACTCCCCGCGGAGGCGGAAACGAAACGTAACGGCAAACGGTCCTCTCTCGAGGACCGAATCGCATCCAACGAGGCGGAAGAGGCATCCATTCCTCATACAAACCCAAGTAATTAGACACAATAGCAACCTTTGATCAATTGTATATATATATATATATAAACAAATATTTATACTCTGTACACTGCGGAGTCGATTTGAAAAAAAAAAAAAAATGAGTAAAAAGGAGCACAAAAAATTGTTGAAAGTAGACATAAACAGCAAAAACAAAAGAATAAGGTACGCAATATTTAGAATGCAGAAATATATATATATAAAAGAACACACACACAAAAAAAAGGTAATTTTGAAGCTGGAAAAAAAGACTTCACACTGATGCCATAGAGGTAGAAGAAAGAATAAGGAAAACAAAAAAACACATTGAAATATTCTTTTTTATCTCCTTCTCTATTTCTTTTCTTTTCGTTTCTTTGCGTTTCAGTACAGAAAACAACTTTTTTCCTTTTGCTCCCTCTTAGTCATTTCTCACAAAAAGAGATTAAGGTATGAGTATCAGAAGAGGCATACCTACTGCCGCTGAGCGCAGCGACCAATAAATGTCGATATCGATACACGTGATGTGCGACGAGAAAAATAATATAAAAATAAAAAAAATGAGATAAAAATAATCAAAAAAATAAACACTGAAAAGAAGGACTACTGATAATATATATATATATATATATATATATATATATATATATATATATTGTAAAGATATTTTTGAAGAAACTCCCTAAATTTCTTTTTTTCGTTTTCTTTCCAATAAACGAACTTCTTTTACTTTACTCCGTGTTCTTCTTTTTTTCTTCTTAGTACGTTCCCTTGAGCATTTTTTCAAACCAATGCACTTCATCATCGGCCTCGGTATCCCCAACAACGGCTTGCACAGCCGCCCTCCACTCCCCGAGCTCATGCGCATGCATGACAGAAAAAATAAACGTTCGCTGCTTTTTATTACCGCCCTCACTTCCCTTCTCCACCTTTGCGTCAATGCCAAAGCTGGAGGGAAGTTTGGCGTCGTTCCCCGGATCGACAAGTTTGGCATTGTTTAAGTCAATCACACCCTGCGGCCGCCCCTCCTTCATACTCTCCTGAGAGTCAAAGTAGAAGAGTTTGCAGTTCTTTATTACACAGTAACGCTTTTGATGACTGTATGGCCAACTCGGCTGCTGCTTGAAGAGAAACCCCTCCTTATACACCTTGGTTGGGTTTGGTCGACCTTTGGAGTCTGTTGGGGAGTTGAATTTGGCCTGTTGCCCGTCATCGGCCGCCTTTCCGCTCTTTACCGGGGATGCGGCCGTGTTTGGAGAGCTGACGGGCATTCTTGGTGCAATGCCTTTGTTTGGGGAAGCGGACACGGCGGCGGCGGCGGCGAATTTGGGTGTCCCATTCCTTGCAAGGGCGGCAGGCGGTGGCAAATCATCATCGGAGTCGAGGTCAATGACTTTACGCGGCGGGGGGAGGTCCAGATCGTCGTCGGAATCCATTATGGAGATGGACGCTCTTTTTTTTTTTTTTATCTTTCCTATTCCTTATTTGATGTTGTTGTTTAGATTGCTTTCCTTTATGAAATGCGTTAATCTATTAAGAAAGGGAATGTCAATGCAACACTAAAAAATTAAAAACAGGAAGAAATCATAGTTTGGATACAAAACACAGATGCATATAAAATATGAATATGCCATTTTTTGTCCTTCTTTCAGTGAGCCAAGCTGCTCCAAGAATGAAACGATAGTGACAGCAACAAAAGAAAGCGTGTTTTCTTTTTCTTTTTCCAAAAAAAAAAGAAAAAAAAGGGAAAATAAATAAATAAATTTATTTATTTATTTATATACGCACATCTATAACTGCATAGATGGCCACATTTACCATCAATGATTGAATTTAGTGGAGCTGCTTCGTTGAATTGTTGATAAATAAATAAAAAAGTAGTCAAAAACTGGACAAAGGGGCAAACAGAAAAACAAACATAAAATTCCCAGAAAAATGAGAAACATATATATATATATATATATATATATATATGGGGAGAGGCACCTTAGACATGGGTCCTCCTTAGCGTTCTGCTTTCCAAAGGTCATAGCAATTCACAGAGTGTTCTTTTTTTCTGTATCGTTCTTTCTTGCAAATATATATACATATATATATATATATATATACTTTTGTATTTTTTACTCATTCCTTCTTCGCTCTACTTCCTTCCCTCCCCAATTGCTGATAATAAATAATAATAATAAAAGGAAGGATGAATTTAAAAGTCTACTTGAAACTAATACTTTTGCAAAAAGCAACTCTACTATTCTTTTTTATCTCGTCTTTGTCTTCTCTGCTTATACTTCCCTTTCTATTTCTCTCTGTATTTGCTTTACCAACATCTGACGTTATCCAATAGATATAATTTCTTTTTACTCTCTTGTTTTGTTGTTGTTGTTTTTGGTCTACCGAATAACTCATTGGTTTTTTCCTTTCTTTCTGGTCAAGTGTCACTTTGGCGACTTCTTTCATTCCAGTTGTATTTTCTTTCAAGAAGAAAAACTAAACGAAAAAAATTGGCCATACGCAAGTATCTGAACCTTTCTCAGTCCATTTCTTTCTTTTTCTTTTTTCTTCTTCCTTTACCATGTCGTTACTGTCCCTATCTTCATTTTCCTCCTACACCTTCTTCTTCTTCTTTTGTTCCCCCCAATGATTTCTTCCTCTTTCATTATCTGAATGTCTTACTGCTACGTCTCCATGCATGCGAGGTAGCACGGGACATCATCAAATACGATGGTCGAGATGTACTGAATCTCTTTTCCCCCAACGGTCGCCTCATCACTGCCCGACTCGTCTACACTGTCATCCACCATCTCATCCAGGAGATCCGTGCGTTGCTCGTTCGTCTCTCGCAGTTGTGCCCAGCGGTGTGCCCAATGCCAGATAGTCCATGGCACCGCAAAACCACACAGCGCGCGGCAAATGGCGGGTGTCACATGAAAAACTGCTCGACTCGTTGGTGCGGATTGGGTCCGCTGCAAATCCACCACCTCTCGTGCCTCCCGCTGGATGTCGCGAATGTGTGAGGCGTGCATAAACTCCCCTTCAGAGTAACTGTACAGTAATTCCGCCTTTATGTCCTCTGCATCGAAGAGCTGCTGCCGCACCCGCGCGCGGGTTCGACTGCGGGTGTATTGCAGCTGTTGCATGCGAGCCAAAAACGTTCTTGCCGCTTCACCTTCCGATGAGGACGATTCGGTGGCGGTTGTGGGCGGAAGGTGCAGTGAAACAGAACCAAGATGTCGCAAGGCGGAAACAGCTAACGCCGTCGGACACAACGACTCACCTTTTGCATTCTCATTATGGTTTGTATGACTGTTATTGGTACTGCTCATGCTGCTGGTATTATTATTGTTCCCGCTACTGTTGCTGTTGGTGAAGTGAAAACGCACGTGCAGTGCGGTGGAGTAGCTCAGCGGGGATATGGCCGGACCGCGTAGAGGGGTTAAAGTGTTGGCTCCACCATTCAAGTGATCACCACACATCCCGAGTAAAAGATGCGGAACATGTGGATAGGCCACACCGGCACCCGTAGTATTGTTGTGAATGTTGCTGTCTGACGCAGAATCAAGCGAGATGGCCGGCGCCATGAGACCTGCGAGAGCAGCTACAACGCACTCCGCCGCCTCGGCTCGCGTGGTTGGTGAGAAAAGATGCGGTGGGAAACGTAACACAATAACCGCCCCTCCATCCTCCTCCCCCGCAGGTGCCGCGCTTGCGGGGAGGATCAGTTCCCCGCCACAGCTCATACGCCGTGCAATGGAAATTTGCCGCGCTGGCAGCGAAGATGTAATGCCCTGCGGTCCGAGACGCATTGGCCCCGGCGTCGCGGCGGGCGGGAAACCGCGCAGGTGCAATAGCAGCGTCGGCCCCGACTCCACCCCATCCGCCTCAAGGACATCAAGCGCCACGCGCAGGTGAGGTTCACTTAGTGGGACTGAAAAGACTCGCCGCTCCCGCGCTCGTTCACCAGAGCCACCATTGGTGCGTTGGGTAAACTCAAGACAGTATGCCGTCATGTCGCGTGGGGAGGGAACAAGACGCAAAAGACCCCATTGAGCCGTGGCCGCGGCCGCTGCTGCTGCTGTGGCTGCTGCTAATATCTCGGCAGTAGCAGCGTGGCTGCTCGTACTATTACTGTTATTGCTATTGCTGTTGTTATTCGTGTTGTTTGGGGTAATAAAAGCGACCTCGCAATGCACACCATCATGCATTAATAAGGAAACAGCTGCTGATTGTAATTCCGCCTCATCATTATAGGAGTGAAGCAGCAAACGCCGTGACTGAACCGTGTCACCGCTTGAGAGGGTGAGTGGAATCGGATCCAAACCACATCGACCACCATTGGAAACTAAAGAGTTATCTCCTGCGGCGCATGTCACTTTAGACGTAGCCTTTTGAAGTGCCTCGGTGGCTTTTTTAAGTACTTCTCCAGTCTGCAATTTACCGTAAGCTATAGTTCGTGCTGTTGCCTCATCTACACCACTCGCTTCAAGTACGCATTGAATCGTTTCCGGGGCATTTGCGATACGTTCTAGCGCGATCACATCAGCTCGTGCCGCGAGGAGAAACTCTTGTCGCATAACGCGTGCCCAAAGACCTTCCCAAATTTCATCTGCACGAACAAAACAAGTGGATTCCTTGCGTAACAAGGACATTTCATGTGCGAGGAGGAGTTGTTCTTGTGCGAGGTCACGTGATTCCTCACTGTCCGCCTCACTTTCCACCGCGACTGCCAAGGATACGGATTGTATCTTCCTGGCGCTACCGTTTGGTGCAAGATTACGACGCAGTTCACGTAATTGATCATCAAGGCAGTTCTCTAGGTCGCCCTGTAGGAGGAGACGTTGACGCACCACCCGAATACCCTCCATAAGAAGAAGTTTTTCCCGAGCACAGGCGGTCACCTCAGCGGAGGTATCCTTCAGCTGTTGCGTCACTACTATCGCGTGCGCATCACGTAGCACAGGTTGACTATTCTCCTCCGCGAGCTGGGCATTGGCGGCGCGAAACTGTTCAATAGCCAAACGCATTGCCTCAGCTTCGGATTTGAGGAGCCGTTGTGCCCCTTCCACTTGCGCGTCACGTTCTTGTTCAATAGCCACCACTGCATTGTGTAGTGCTGCCGCCTCCATCGCGCGGTATCCCGCCATGTGACGCTCCGTTAGCGTGGCCATAGCATAGGCTCGGCGACGAGTGGGGGATAATATACCCTCCTCATCTCCCCTATTGTGTTCGTTTTCCGGTTCCCCCCCTTCGTTCTCTCTGGGAATACACTTTGTAAGGGATTTAGGTACAGGAAGACCATTGGCCTCACGAGTGGTATACGCCAGTCGAATATCGGCACATAGCTGGGCGTGTTGCAACTCTGTGCAACGATACGCCTCGGCACGGGCTTGCAACTCCGGATCGATAAGATCTTCAAATATAGCCACAACCCCGTCATCGGCGTCATGGAGGTTGTGTGACTGCACACTTGTGTGACGCACTTGCTCTGCAAATTTGAGGGAACTAATCGTTTCATCTGCTGAACATGGTGACACATGCACCAGCGTCAGCACTCGCCCACACTCAAGACATGGGCGCAATAACCGAGTCAGTTTGGAGTCACGGTACGGAATGTGCCCAGATCCCTGATAAAGTGCTAGGAGTACAGCAGACAAAGCAGAGAGAGACTTGTTAATGTACTGTGCCTCACGCAGCGCCTCCCCTTCCACCTTGGTTTCCTTCACCCGCTCCGAACCGGCGAGGTCCACCATGGCCACATACGAGTAAACACTCCTCGGTGGTCCCCCATCCACAGCTTCGCGGGAGTCGAGAAGGTCAAAACGCAGTTGTAGGATAAATACAGCATGTGAACGTGAACTAGCATCGTTTCGTTGATGACTCTTTGTCACTCGGTTACGACTCGCAATGCGATAGCAACGACGGAGATCTTCCACAGAAGAAATAAGCATACCACCACCGCGTCGCCCACCACTTCCACCACCACTAGCACCACCACTAGCACCACCCGCCGCTGCTGTTGTCGCTGTTGCTGTTGTATAAAGAATAGCAGTAGTCGTATTATTCGTACTCGTTGTAGTAGTGGTTGTAGTAGCAGCATTGTTATTCGTTGATGACGATGGTGGTGCTGCAGCGTCACCACGTAACTTACTCCTTGTCCTTCCTACTCCTCCACCTCCCCCTGTTCCTCCACCACCGCTACCTCCGCTAGGACCTGTTGCATTTGTACTACTTCCTTTCGCCGGGGCGGCAGCGTTCATCTTCTGACAAAATACCTCCAGTCCGCCAATGTCCCCAACATTAGGAAGTGGTCGCTTGGCTGCGTCGAGGAGGTCGTGAAATTCATCCATGTAGAGCTCTACACCGTAGAGCATCAACTCTTGCAGCGTGAGTGTCAGACGGAACCGTTCTTCCTCTTCCATACTGTTAGGACCCGTTCCACTCCCACTCCCACTCCCACTAAGTCGGTCACGTCGCCTTGTTGTACCCACCGCGGCTGGTTCGGTCCGATCCAGATTCACAGCCTCCCCGCGGCGGTCCAGAAGAACCCGCACGAGTCGCGGCAAAAGCCCCATCGTCTCACTGCCCTCCATCACCTCCACCCCGGCCGCCCCACGCGGACCGAAGGAACTAGAAGCGGAGGGCCACTCAATATCACGCGCCGAAAACCCCGAGGAGCGAGAGCTGGCTGTTGCATCCGTTGCGTGCCCTCCATTAGAGATCCTTGTGCCGCGCATTCCACGCACCGCGGCGGAGGGGTCTGTTGCGGTTCCACTACTCTTTAGACTATGCGATGGCTTTTCGTCGAATCGTGACCTTTTCGACCGTTCTTCTATTACCTGTGGAGAGGACGAGCCCGCCCCTGCGCCAATGGATAAAATAGTCGTCGTGGTCGTCGCTACTGCGTGGAGGGTGGATGTGGTTGCCCCTGCGGTTGCCGTTGTCGTTGTGAGGGACGTGGAGGACGATGGGGTGGCGAGTTTCCCTGTAGAGCCCATCATGCTATACGTCTTACCACTCCCTGTGGGGCCGTAACAAATAATCGCCACACTCTGCGCGAGGAGTGCGGTGTCAACGATGTCGAGCACACTCTCCTCAAACACCTCCTCCTGTGTCGCATCCTCATCGTGAATGAAATCAAACAAGAAGTGCTCCTCCCTCCCAACGCCACCCCCGTGTTGTCCTCCGCCCGCATCCATGACGACGCCTTGCGCCACAATCGGCGTCGTCCGTCTCGTGCGGGGGTGCCTCTGTCTCGGCACACTGCTGTCCCGTCCCTGCACGAGGCGCGGCGGCGGCAGTGCGCCGTCCCTCCCCCGCCGCATCCGCCGGGGGGCGGGCGAGGCGGAGTGGCAGCGCTTCATCGGCGACCCAAACGGCGTCGACGGGGCGCTGTTGGAGCGGCGGGGGGTGGCGGCGCGGATGCCACGCTCTCCTTGGGGGCGGGTCGTGCGCACAACGATGTTTTGGTGGTCGAGGCACCACACACGGCGCCGCTCCTTGTGCTCGCCGAGGTGCGCCAAGGCGGGGCGGGCGCGGATGTGAACGACGGGTTTGGCCGCCGGCAAAAGGGACGCACGCGGCGGTCGACTAGCGGCGATGAGCGGACCGCGCGGGTCCGACGGGTGTTCGCCGAGACTACTCGCCGCGGCCTCCACAGGGGAAGACATGTGCGCCGGGGGGCTGCACTCGTCACCTTTCGCTGCTCTTCTTGATTTGGTTCGGTACGTTCTTGCGTCGTGATTTCGGTTTAGTTGATTTTGTTGTTGTTATTGTTGTTGCCTTTTGATACCCTACCTCTTCACCTTCTTTGCTTGTAATCCTCTTTGTATTCTCTCTCTCTCTTCGTTTGGTTCTTCTAATTGGTTCCAGATTCGCCTCGCGAGAGGGATTTACTAAACACAAAATAAAGGAAGAAGAGCATAAATTAATAAAGCCATATATATATATATATAATTTGTATATCAAATACTAATACAAGTATCGTCTCTTCATTATCCAATAGAGAAACAACTCATAAAGTTCAAGAATTCCATATAAATATTAATATATTGTTAGCTCAATTGTGTGTGTGCACATAAAGAAGCAAATAACACCAACAACAACAAAAAAAAAAAAGGAAGGATGATCATAAAAGTAATAGTAGTAATTTTCGATTAACATCTATGAGTTGCATCTGTATGGTAAAGATAGGAAGAAACGCACGCACGAACACACACCCAAAGGTTTAAAAAAAAAATTGATGTGAAAGCTTTGAAAATAAAATCTTCGAATAGTGCGAATATAATCCATCTAAAGATAGTGTGTGTGTGTGTGTGTGTGTGTGTGTCAGCGAGGGTGTGTTGAACAAGACACAATCCATAAACACACCCAGAGTATATATATATAATTATTTATACGTGTTTATGCGAAAAGGCATGTGCATATCCTCACACACGAAAGGGACAACAACAAACCAAGCAAACAAATAAATAAAAAATGGACAGCTTATCCACACAAAGAAACATAAGCAGTAAAAGAGAATGGCGACCAGAGCCACTTGAAGTGACGTAAACAGCAAAAACAATAACAGTACGACAAAGGGTGTCACGTGATATCAAACGGACCCCAAAAGCAACAACAACAATAATAACAACAATAATAAAAAAATAAAAAAACACCACCTTCACGGTCAGCAGCGCTCAAAGACCTTGTAGAGCTCCTCCACAGAGACAATAGACTGAATGGTTCCGTCCACAAGAATATCCGCAGGTGGGGCAAAGAACTTTGCACTCGTGACACATGGCACAAGTCCAAAACGAATCGCATCGCTATACGATGGCATCGCTTCCCCCTCTTCCTTGCTCTCCAATGTATTCGTTTTCGTACCCATACCTGTCGTCTCCTCCATCCACGTCTCTTGCAATCGCGTGCCGTACAGGGTGTCGGCGATGTGTTGCGCAATGGCAGTGAAACAGGCCACTTCGTCCTCACCGTATGGAACCTCAGCGGCCAATTTCCACACAAACAATGGCACCACCCGCGGAGACGGCGGCCATGAGGCGTTGAGGCCGAGTGGGAGGGCCACGAGATGCCCATCCTCTGTGATCTCAATCGCAAAGTACTCATGCAACATTTCTCGCCAGTGTCGCAGTCGCCGCTCGAGTGGGAGGAGGGATATTGGGGTCGACGGTATCGCGTCATTTTCGGCGGCAAAGCGCAACAAATCCGCCACACGCAGCGGGGACTGCAACACAAGCTGTGGAGCCGCCGGGAGGGAAGCCAACGCCCAGCGGAAAAAGATGCGTTGGTACACCACACACCGTAGCAATCGAAGGGTGTCAACGGCGTAGAGGGAGGTCCCGGACTGGGCAAGAAAGAAACGCGGGGTGAGGACACCAACAAAGGTGAGTTTTTCAAACAGTGTGGATGCGGTGGGTGTGGTTGCCTGGCGCAGCGCCGAGACAATGGTGGCGACACTCGTAAGAAGAAGATCCTCATGGCCTTCGGTTATCTCTACAGGAGGAGACCCGCCGGCTTCTTTTTCCCCAATGGACTTCACGGCAGCACTTGGTGAGAGCGGGACGGAAGCTGGGGGTTCCACGGCGGAACGCAATTCAACACGATGGCGTTTAAAGTCAGCCATTATGTCATCCTTGGTCCCATCGTCGTCATCATCATCAGCATCAGCATCGTCTTCATTGTTATTATTAATACTTTTCATATAACCAATATTGTCCCTCTCATTATCCGTCACGCCACCACCAACACGTCCCTCGTGGCTTGCAGGGTTAGAGGAATCGGGTACACCCAATCGTGAAGTCGGTAAAATTGCTGTCACATCAAAGGGTTCAGCAGATCTCTTGCGATTACTCATACCCTTCTCCTCCGCTGCCGCATTGATTTCATTGTGTGTATTGCTTTCCGAAGCTGATATACCCCCTTGGGAGGCTGTACATCTTGCAGGTGTATTGTTGTTAATATGTGTTGAGTTAGTGGCGATCCGTGTGGTATGGCACGCACTCGTTATGGGAGTTGTTGTGGTTGCAGAGCTTACACAGGGTGCGCTTTCCACCAATGCGGATTCCACCTTCGGAAGTGTTGTACTTGTCCTTACAAACGCGTCCAATGCACCGCGCTGAGGTTCCACACGAACCATTGTCGACGGCGGCACCACCACCCCCGAATTAGAAAAACCACTACCACTCCCCATACCTGCCCCTCCTCGTTCACCAATTGATACCGCTTTTGCAAGCACGTGCCGGGTGTCTAATTGTCGCCGCGCGATCGATTCCACAAGTACCCGCCGTACCGCTTCTGAAAGATGGGCGATGATGGTTTCCTCATCCAGTAACGCCACCTCATGCTTAGTGGGGTGAATGTTCACATCAATACGGCCCGGAGGCACAGTAATAAAGAGAACCGTGAACGGTTTATTTCCCCCAGTAAGAATGCCACTGTAGACCACATCTAATGCTCGTCGAATACTACAACTCTCTACAAGACGATTATTCGCAAAGAGGCAAAGCTGTGTCTTGCGATTCGTGAGTGTGGCACCGCTTGTGAATCCTGTGAGGTAAAAGCACCCGTCCGTCTCTGCGGGAGCGGCGAGGACCGCCTCGGGGCCGTCATCCTCGACGCCTCCTCCGGCGCACTGCAACGCATGCAGCTGCGACGCAATAGCGGAGCCATAAAAAAGCCGAATGTTAGCCAGTGTGGTGGACTCCTTTGGGAAGAAGAGTTCCGCCCTGCCTCCACCTCCGCTGCTGCTTGGGTGCATGGCGTGCAACGCTCCCCCCGCGCCGCCATCCTCGCGGCGGCAGGCGAAGGCGAGGCGCGGAAAGGCCATGGCGTATCGCGCGACCACAGACACCATACGGCCGTACTCCTCCGCGGGTCGACTCAACGCACGACGACGAACGGTTGCGTTGTAAAACATCTTTTCGACACGAATGGTGGTGCCCGGGTTGCCCGCACACGGCTGCGGGTCGCCTTGCATGACGCCGTCCACAAAGTGACAGCGCCAAGCGAGCGGTGCGGTTCCATTCGCCTCCGTACGTCGCATCGTCGTCACCGTCACGCGGGCCACGTATGAAATGGAGCTCAGCGCCTCACCGCGAAACCCAAAGGAGTGAATCGCACTAAGATCTTCAAACGCGCGCAGCTTACTCGTCGCGTAGCGTTCACAGAGGAGAGGAAGGTCGTCACGGTGAATGCCGTGGCCGTCGTCAGTGATTTGCAGCAGCTCCAGTCCACCATCACGCACTACTATTTGTACGGAGGTACTGCCAGCGTCAATGGAGTTCTCCAAAAGCTCCTTTAACGCGGCACTCGGTCGCTGCACCACTTCCCCAGCGGCAATGCGGTTAATAACACTCTCGGAAAGGCGTTCAATACGCCGCATCTCAAGCTAAAGTGCAACAAGAACAAGATGATAACACGAAGAGAAAAAAATTTCAAAAAAGGGGAGGAAGAAAGGAAAAAAAAAGAAAGAAAGAGGTGAAAAAGAAGAAAAACTTAAAAGCAAAGAAGATGAACAATTCATGTTTGCACGCAAATGCAATCTCGCACAGAGTCAAAAAGACAAATAATGCAATTAACTGACACAATATAAATGTATTTACATTTATTTGGTCATAGTTACACATATATATATATATACGTTACATCCACATGTTGGCGCGGGTGTTTCGGCCTTCATTTAACGTTCATACCTACTTCATGCAAGTGGAATAGAATAACAAATAATGATAAAAAATCTTGAGTAAAACAAAAAAAAAACATTTATATTACGAAACAAGCTGTCAAAAAAAAAAAAAATCTTGAAAAGTGAGAAGTCAAGTAGTTTAACCTCTCACTTCAAAAAAAAAAAAGTCAAATTAAGAAATAAAAAAAACGGTGAAGAGGAGGAAAGTAAAGAAAAAGGCTTAGGTCTATCCCATAGAGAGGTTCCCTTCCGATTCCTTATGCGAAAAAATGCCTCATCTGACTCGTCAATAGTAACACCCGTTACGTTTTGGTGTGGTGGCACCTCGTCATATGCCGTCAATCCTTGTTATTCTTATCGGCACCATGTCGGCAATGGGTTCCCGTTCGTGGTCTCTTGTGCGGTTGGAGAAGGAGCGCCAGAGTGTCTTGGCGAAGAGCACCGCCGTGATAATGAACGTGACGAAAAGGACGCTGAGAAGCACAAGTAGCGCCACCGCCCACTGCGGAACCGCCCCGTTCGCTGCTTTGTACGCAGAAACCCCATCCACCGCATGCGACGGGGTTGGCGCGGGGGGAATGGTCGCAAACAGCCGAAGGTCTGTCTCCCCGCACCGCAACACCTCTGTCTGGTTCGGAATGAGTCGGAGGGGTCTGTTTGGGGAGGCGGCGGTGCACAAAACGTGAAGCCGCCGCGTCAAGGCGCATGGGTCGGCGCTGCATGATGGGAGGGGCGGTGACTTGAGCACCGCGGGGTGGGTGTCGCTTGGCGGACGCCACACACAGCGGTCGGCGGTCGCGTCAAAGGTGGAAACGCGGCCATACACATCGGTGCACGCCGCATCGGTGCGAGGGAGGGACTCCTCACTGCTGGCCACACCCATACTAGCGGAGGGGAGATCCAACGCACACACAAGGACAACCGCCCCGTTATTGTGCAAGCAGAAAAAAAACAGTACAACCATCAATGTCACGCGATGGATGCACTGAAAGTCGCGTTGCAGGCACACACTGGTCATATAATGCATTATTCTTCCTGTAAAATGGGAGAACCAACACACACACACAAAAAAAAAAAAAAAAAAAATAAGAAACTTGTTCTTTGAAGAAAGAAAAAAAAAAAAAAACGACGCCACAGTTGCTCACCCTTTAAAGAAATAACTATTCTTTTTCAATCAAATAAGATCGAAGATCAAGCAAAAGAAAAAGTAGAATATATATGTAAATAACAGTAACTCACAGCCAAATCATGAAATAGACAAGGATAAATAATTGCAAAATTACACATTTTTACAACAACAACAACAACAAAGATATATTGTAAGCGCAACTTAAGTCAAAAAAGAAACTACAAAAAGGAACACAAATTTAATTCAAAGAAGAAAAATAACAAGCGATCTTACTTCCGCTGCTTCATGCGAGCGCGGTAAGTGAGAAATTCATTCAAATCTACTCTTCCACTTTTATCTTCATCGATCATTCGAAATATGTGAAATGCATCATTGGTGTTCCTCGCCTCACCTACACTCATGACAAATCGCGAAAACTCGTCCGGATCCAGGAACCCATTTTGATTTCGATCATTCAAGCGAAATTGCATCATGACTGCGTTGTACTCAGACTGTGTCAGTCCATAAAGTGCCTTGGGATCGGGTCGGTTGTGGCGTAACCATGTCATGAACTCATTGATTGAGAGTTTACCACTACCATCGGAATCCATGTCGAGAAAAATGCGATCAATGTCCCTTTCAGAGTGGGCAAAGTTCAACCAACGCGCAAGCCGCGAGACTTCCCTTCGGTCCAGCTCCCCGCTATCGTCGTCGTCAAAGAACACGAACAGCGCCATGATTTGGTCGTACTCATCCTGCGAGAGTCCGTAGAGCGTCCATGGCGCCTGGCCCGTCGGCTCGATCACGGAGTACCGCTGCGCGAGCGGAGGGGCGGCGTTTTTCACCTCCGCCGGTGCCGTCGCGCCTCGGCCGCACACGTGCGTGTTGCCCTGATCGCGCGTCCCGGCCCAGCCGCACGTCGCGCACTTCACGGGCACCGTCAGGGACATGTTCACAAGCGCGCGATTCGGCTTCTTGGTGGACTCCACCTTTCCGCGACACAGCGGGCACATCTTCACGCCCTTCACGCAGTCCTCGCAATAAATGTGACCGCACGGAACGATCTCCACGGGGTACTTCCACGAGTCGAGGCAGAGTGCGCAGCGCATCTCCTCACTGCAGTTCGTCGCCATAACAATGGGAGGCATTATAAAAGTACACTAAAACTATGTACACAAAGGAAATTAAAAAAAAGCATGTATAATGCAAGTACATCATCCAAAAAAAAAAAAGAAGCAAGACAAGAGGAACAATGACCTGACACACAAAAGGGTAGAAAAGGAACAACAACAAATAGAACACGTGCACCTCAAAAGCTTTACGCCTTCTTCGGAAATCATTTCCTCCTACGATTTTCGTTTTTTTTGTTCGTTTTCTTCCTTCGACTCAAACGAGAACAAAGAAATTTTTTTTCTTCTCATGCACTCCGAACGCTCATTAAATCGTTTTCTTTGGTGTCCCCTCATTTGATGAGATGGGGAGTAATCTCCGAATTATATTTTAACTTCACCTAAATAATACGCACTTTAAGTAATTGTCAATAGTAAGAGTATTATTGAACGACCTAAATACAGTGAGATATTTAAAAAAAAAATTAGAATGTAGCGGCTGAAACAGTGATGCACCTAGGAAATAACTTTAGAGAAGATGCAAAAATCAAAAAAAAAAACTCTCTAAATAATCCAAAATCCAAAGACAAAATTGGATGTGGATCGAACAAAAACAAAAACACACACCAAAGCAGACATATAAAAAAGAAGTATCTTCAGTTTCTCGACTTTTTCAATTTCAAACGATAGCATGTAAAACTGAAGCACTCATAAGGAACAACAGCAACACCTCATCACCTCCCCTGCTTCATGCGAGCGCGGTAAGTGAGAAATTCATTCAAATCTACTCGTCCACTTTTATCCGTATCGATCATTCGAAATATCTGAAATGCATCATTGGTGTTCCTCGCCTCACCTACACTCATAACAAATCGCGAAAACTCGTCAGGATCTAATAATCCATTTTGACTTTTGTCGTACATATGGAATTGCATCATGACTGTGTTATACTCAGATTGTGTCAGTCCATAAAGTGCCTTGGGATCGGGTCGGTTGTGGCGTAACCATGTCATGAACTCATTTAGGGATAATGTACCATTTCCATCGGAATCCATATCGCGAAAAATACGATCAATGTCCCTTTCAGAGTGGGCAAAGTTCAACCAACGCGCAAGCCGCGAGACTTCCCTTCGGTCCAGCTCCCC